>PVHX01010662.1:8101-68809 GCA_004024805.1 Geosciurus inauris | reverse complement strand
CTCTTAGCACTGCCTTCATAGTGTCCCAGAGATTTTGGTATGTTGTATCAGAGTCCTCATTTACCTCCAAGAATTTTTTAATCTCTTCCCTGATGTCTTCAGTTACCCATGCATTGTTCAATAGCAAATTATTGAGTATCCAGGTGTTATAGTGGCTTCTTTTTTTAAAGCTATCATTGACTTCAAGTTTCAGTCCATTATGGTCAGATAGAATGCAGGGTAGTATATCTATTTTTTTGTATTTACTAAGACTTGCTTTGTGGCATAGCAATTAGGAATTAGACCAGAGACCCTGCATCTAATTGAGGAGAAAGTAGGCCCAAATCTCCATCACGTTGGATTAGGCCCCGAATTCCTTAACAAGATTCCTATAGCACAAGAAATAAAAGCAAGAATCAATAAATGGGACGGACTTAAACTAAAAAGCTTCTTCTCAGCAAAAGAAACTATCAATGAGGTGAACAGAGAACCTACATTCTGGGAGCAAATTTTTGCCACACGCACATCAGATAGAGCACTGATCTCCAGGATATATAAGGAACTCAAAAAACTTAACACCAAAAAACCAAATAACCCAATCAATAAATGGGCTAAGGAGCTGAATAGAAACTTCTCAGAAGAAGAAATACAATCAATAAATATATACATGAAGAAATGTTCGTCATCTCTAGCTATTAGAGAAATGCAAATCAAAACTACACTCAGATTTCATCTTACACCAGTCAAAATGGCAACTATCCAAAATACCAGCAACAATAAGTGTTGGCAAGGATGTGGTGAAAAAGGTACACTCAAGCATTGCTGGTGGGACTGCAAATTGGTGCAACCAATCTGGAAAGCAGTTTGGAGATTTCTTAAAAAACTTGGAATGGAACTACCATTCGATCCAGCTATCCCACTCCTTGGCTTATACCCTAAAGATTTAAAAACAGCACACTACAAATACAGCAGTCACCTCAATGTTTATAGCAGCACAATTCACAATTGCAAAACTATGGAAGCAACCCAGATGCCCTTCAATAGATGAATGGATAAACAAACTGTGGTACATCTACACAATGGAATATTATTCAGCAATAAGAGAGAATAAAATTACGGCATTTGCAGGCAAATGGATGGAATTGGAAAACATTATGCTAAGTGAAGTAAGCCAATCCCAAAAAACCAAATGCCGAATGCTCTCACTGATTAGTGGATAAGGATACATAAAGGGGGTGGGAACGGGAAACATAGGAGAAATACAGGAATTCTAGACATGGCAGGAGGAGGTGGGAGGAAGGAAAGGGGAATGAGCATAGTAATGATGGTTGTTGGAGATGGTCATTACTACCCCTGGTGCATGTATGAAGACTCTAATGGTGTGACTTTATCTGGTTTGCAACCAGAGAAATGGAAAAAACTGAGCTCTGGTTATGTACTATGACTTGAAAACATTTAAATAAAATAACTAAATAAAAAAAAATCACACCTTCTCTAATTGGTGTGATTTGACTGGGGCTTCCTGCCCTCACCAGGAAAGGTGATGCTACCATTCCTGCAGCAGGGGGTGGTCTTTACAAAGTGAAGCTGAATTCACTCAGTCCTGCAGTTCTCCAACCAGGAGAGTTTCAGCAGAACCCAAGGGTCAGCTAAACCTCTACGACTAAACATTAATCAGAATCAGCCAGGAGGACAAAGGCAGAGCTGGTCTAGTAAGCTGGTGGGACGCAGTGGAAAGCAACAAAGTGATGTGAACAGCCCCCATTTCCCTCCTCCTTGCTTTAGCAGGGCCCAGCAGGGAGCTGACCTCACACTCCTTGGGCTCAAGGAGGCAGAGTAGGTCTGTGTCCCTCTGGGCAATTGAAAGCTTCAGCAGGGGCAATTGAGGAGGTGCTTCTATCCCACTCATCTGCCACCAAACAGTGTGAGTCTGGCTAGTGACAAATCAATAATTTAAGTTCTTATCTTAAGTAAAAATAAGAGGGAAATAAACTCACACCTAACAGAAGAAATAAAGTAATAAAGAACAGAAATTAGTGAAATTGAAAATGTGATAACAATAGGTAAAAATCAATGAGAACTAGATCTGATTATTTAAAAACTTCAATAACTGAAATAATGAAAAGACAATTAAAATATAAAGAAATCTTTTCTCAAATAAAAAAAATGACATAAATAAAATGTATATCTCCAAAGAACTCACTGAATCTGTCAGAAAAAAATATTGACAATTGCAAATTCTATTTGTCATGAGTGAAATATTTATAATTAACATTTAAATTTTTATTAAAATGATACATTTAAAAATTATATCTCAACATTTTCTTATCTAAGAAGCATTTAGCTAGAAGAATTGGGTCTCTTATTAAGGGACAAAAGTAACCTGACTTCAGGTTTCTCTTCAGTAACTTTAGATGCAAATAATGAAAGAGTGTCCAAAACTGAGTGATAGGAGTGCAAATCAAGAACCTGTGCTAACCCGAGTTTTTCTAGTGTTTTGAACATGAAGAGGTGCTGTATTTTGTCAAAAGCTTTCTGTGCACCTGTTGAGATGATCATATGATTCTTGTCTTTAAGTCTATTGATATGATGAATTGCGTTTAGTGATTTCCGTATGTTGAACCAACATTACATCAAGAACCTGTGCCAACCCAGACTGTCATTTACAAGTGTTAGCAATAGAGACATGCTTGCATACACCAGGACTCTGAAATCACCATGTATCATCTTTAAAAATGTGTTTAAAGTCAGTCAGTTAAATGAGAGACACGTCAAAATAATGAGTTTATAAATAGCTAAAATACCATCCCAATATCGGAAGCTACAATGTCTATTTTGAATCTCAAAACTCATCAATTGCTTCTTTGTTCTAAGAAGTTTCTGCCTCCTCACTGATGTGATGAATGCTTGATGGGTGAAAGGCTATAGAACAAGAGAAGACAAAGAAAGCAAAGAAAGTATTGTTTACAATCTCCAAACTTCTCACCTCAAATAATTTTGGGAGATTTTTGGCTCAATCTTCTGGCTTCTAATTCTCATTCTTCTAATTGCCCATTAGTTGATCCCATTCTTCTGATAACTTATCTACCGATATTTTTTCAGATAGCCAATATTTTGATTTCTAACACCTTACCTTTTAAATTACACAGAACATCCTCAGAAATACTTTGCTAGATCTTCATAAGTATCATTTATTTTTCTTTTTAAAACATTGATGTTAAAGTCAGTGTTTCTCTTTCATGGCACTGATTTTTTTCTAAGTAGGCCACCATTCTTCATTACCTTCTCATATTTGTATTGAGATTCTCTTTGTCTACCTGCCTCTAGTGCTTGTAAGGGACAACTGAGAAGGTAGGGTAGTAGTTTGTCTTTGGAATTTGGATAGCAACCATATTTGCTAGAATTATTTGGTAATGTGGGCACTATCTGTTTTCCCAGATTTCTTTTTTTTTATGTGTTCAAATTAGTTATACATAACAGGAGAAGACATTCTGACACATCATACATAAATGAAGTATAACTTCTCATTCTTCTGCTTGTACATGATGCAGAGTTACAACAGTCGTGTAATCATATGTGCACAGTGGGTAATAATGTTGATTTATTGTACTATATACTTCCTTCTCCTATACTCCATCACCTCCCTTCACTCCTCTCTGTCTAATCCAAAAATATCTCTATTCTTCCCTAGCCCCCAACCTTATTGTGACTTAACATCTGCATATCAGAGAAAATATTTGGTCTTTGGTATTTTGGAATTGTCTTACTTCACTAAGCATATTTTTCTCCAGCTCTATCCATTTACTGGCAAAAACCCTAAATCCATTCTTCTTTAAGGCTGAGTAATATTCCATTGAGTATATATACCATGTTCTCTTTATGCATTCATCTGTTGAAGGGCACCTAGGTTGGTTCCATAGTTTAGCTATTGTGAATTGAGCTGCTATAACCATTGATGTGGCTGCATCACTGTATTATGCTGATTTTAAGTTCTTTGGGTATAAACCAAGGAGTGAGATAATTGGGTCAAACAGTGGTTCCATTCCAAGTTTTCAGAGGAATCTCCATACTGCTATCCATAGTGGTTCCATCAATTTGCAGTCTCATCAGCAATGTACGAATGGACCTTTTTCCCACAGACTTGCCAACATTTATTGTGCCTTGTATTCTTGATAATTGCCATTCTGACTGGAGTGAAATGAAATCTTAAGAGTAGTTTTGATTTGCATTTCTCTAATCTATAGATGTTGAACATGTTTTTGTATAATTGTTGATTGATTGTATTTATTCTTCTGTGAAGTGTCTGTTCAGTTCCTTAACCCATTTATTGATTGGGTTATATGATTTACTTATTTATTTATTTATTTATTTATTTATATTTTGGTATTTTTTGAGTTCTTCATATATCATAGAGATTAATGCTCTGAGATGTATATGGTAAAGATTTTACCCCATTCTGTAGGCTCTCTCTTCATGATCTTGATTATTTCCTTTGCTGTGAAGCAGCTTTTTAATTTGAATTCATCCCATTTATTGATTCTTGATTTTACTTCTTGTGCCTTAAGAATCTTGTTAAGGTAGTCAGTTCCTGAGTCAATATGGTAAAGATTTGGGCCCTCTTTTTCTTCTATTAGGCACAAGGTCCCTGGTCTAGTGCCTAATTCCTTGATTTACTTTGAGTTTTAAGCAGTGAGAGAGAGGGTTTAATTTCTTTTTGCTACATATTGATTTCCAGTTTTTCCAGCACCATTTGTTGAAGAGGCTATCTTTTTTTTTCCAATATATGTTTTTGGTGCCTTTGTCTAGTATGACATAACTGTATTTATGTGGGTTTACCTCTATGTTTTCTATTCTGTATCACTGGTCTGTGTGTCTGTTTTGGTGCTAATATCATGTCATTTTTGTTATCATATCTCTATAGTGTAGTTTAAGGTCTGATATTGTGATGCCTCCTGCTTTACTTTCTTGCTAAGGATTGATTTGGCTATTCTGGGTCTCTTATTTTTCCGAATAAATTTTATGATTGGCTTTTCTATTTCTATGACGAATGTCACTGGAATTTTAATAGTAATTGCATTAAATAGCCATAATGCTTTTGGTAGTATGGCCTTTTGACAATATTAATTCTGCCTATCCAGGAGCATGTAGATCTTTCCATCTTTTAAAGTATTCTTCAATTTCTTTCTTTAGTGTTCTATAGTTTTCATTGTAGAGGTCTTTCACTTCTTTTGTTAGATTGATTCCAAATTTTTTATGGTAGTTTAGCTATTGTGAATGGAGTAGTTTTTCTAATTTCTCTTTCAGTAGATTCATAACTGATACATAGGGACACATTTGATTTATAGGTGTTAATTTTATATCTTGCTACTTTGCTGAATTCATTTATTACTTCTGAAAGTTTTCTAATGTAATTTTATAGGTCTTCTAAATATAGAATCATTTTGTCAGCAAATAGGGATGGTTTGAGTCCTTCTTTTCCTATTTGTATCCCTTTAATTTCTTTCTTCTGTCTGTCTAATTGCTCTGGCTAGAGTTTCAAGGATGATATTACATAGAAGTGGTGAAAGAGAAGATCCTTGCCTTGTTCCAGTTTTTAAAGAGAATGCTTTCAATTTTTCTCCATTTAGAATAATGTTGGCCTTGGGTTTAGCAGATATAGCTTTTACAATGTTGAGGTATGTGCCTAGTATCCCTAGTTTTTATAGTGTTTTGAACATAAAGGGGTGCTGTATTTTGTCAAAAGCTTTCTATGCACCTATTGAAATAATCATATGATTCTTGTCTTTAAGTCTATTGATATGATGAATTATGTTTAATCAACCTTGCATCCCTAGGATGAACCCCACTTGATTGTCGTGCACTATATTTTTAATATTTTTGTATGCTATTTGCGATAATTTTATTGAGAATTTTTTGCATATATATTCAACAGGGATATTGATCTGAAGATTTCTTTCCTTGATTTGTCTGATTTTGGTATCAGGGTGACACTAGCTTCATAGAATGAGTTTGGAAAGGTTACCTCCTTTTCTATTTCAGGGAATGATTTGAGGACTACTGGTCTTAATTCTTCTTTGAAGGTCTTGTAGAACTTGGCTGAGACTCCCTCAGGTCTTGGGCTTTTCTTAATTGGTAGGCTTTTGATGGTGTCTTCTATTTCATTGCTTGAAATTGATTTGTTTAAATTGTGTACATCCTCCTGATTCAGTTAGGGTAGGTCATATGTCTCTAGAAATTTGTCAATATCTTTGAAATTTTCTATTTTATTGTATAAGTTTTCAAAATAGTTTCTAATGATCTTCTGTATTTCAGGAGTGTCTGTCATTTCCTTTTTCATCATGAATATCAGTAATTTGAGTTTCTGCTCTCTCTTCATTAGCATAGCTAAGGGTTTATCAATTTTATTTATTTTTTCAAAGAATAAATGTTTTATTATCTCAATATTTTTGTTTCTTTTGTTTCAATTTCCTAGATTTTAACTCTGATTTTAATTATTTCCTGTCTTCTACTGCTTTTGGTGTTCATTTGTTCTTCTCTTTCTAGGGCTTTGAGTTGTAACTCTATTTTCAACCTTCATTGCCTGAGGTTCTGTCTTCCAAGTGGTCTAGTCTGTTGGTGATTCTTTCCATTGAATTTTTAATTTAGTTTATTGCTTCCTTCATTTTGAGGATTTCTGCTTGATTCTTTCCTGAATCTCTTTCTCTTTGTTGAAGGGATCATTCATCTTCTGAATTTTATCTCTGATTTTACTCCTAACATTGTCCTCTACATTACAGATCAGTTTAACCATGCACATTCTAAATTCTTTCTCTGACATATCTTCTACTATGGTGTCAATGGAGTTTATTATTGGAGCATCCTGGTTTGTTTAGGGTGACATTTTTCCCTTACTTTTTCATGTTGTTTGTTTGTCTACCCATCTATCAGCATGGATCTGAGGCAGTACAGTTTCTACTCTATAGACTTTTAATGTCCCTGAAGGTTTCCACTATTTCTCATTTAAGGGGGAGACAAATAATAACAGCACCGAATGCAAACAATATACAGCCTTACACAAAATAGCTCCTATTAAGATGTGTACAGTTTTGTCACAATAATCAGAAATGATGTGTTCAGTCATTGTCTACAATATAAACAATAAGTTTGTAAAAGGATTTACAATTTTAAATGGTGGGCAAAGAGAAACAAGTGGTGTAGGATACAATAGTTATGAGGAAGGAGAGAAAATAAAAGTAAAAATTATAGGAAGAGTGAAAGAGGAATTAATAGAGGTTGCCTGTTATCAGGAGAAAAGAGAGAAAGAGAATCCAGGGAAATAGGTGAGAGGAAAAATTATATAAAGTAACAATTTTAAAAGAAAAGAAAAAACTAACAACAGAAGAAAAAAGTAAAAATAAAAGAATACACAACAAAACTGTAATATACTATTTAGAGATCCTAGTCTTCAATAAATCAATGCATGAGAAATACTCAGTTTCAAAAATGGTAGAAATGTGAGAGAGAAAAGAAAATATACAAAAAGGATTTCAATGAAAAATTAAACAATTGTTTCCATTGGAATTCAAAGTTTCTCAGCTTCCCTTCTCAGTAGTTAGGTGGGATTGCCTGGAGTTTCATGCTAGCTCCACCCTCAGGATGATTGGGGTTGCTAGTGTGAGAGGGTTAGTCCTCCAGGCTGAGCTCCTGGAGGCAGGGTATAGGCTTAGGTATGCTCTGGTCTATTTGCCACATGTCAATTGGTCTGGAGATTTTAAGTTGGCACACCTCCAAAGACTAGCAATTGCTGGTCCACATTGGAAGACTGCATCCCAGGAATCTCCTTTGGGTTCCACTCCTGTGGTATACGAGCCTTTTCTTAGCCCACTACTTTGCCTGTAGACCCCTTTCAAATTTCCAATCAGGTGCTTCTCTCCCAGCTGGTCCTGCAAGCAGCCAGATTGGAGGGGGCGGGGGAAGCCAGGTGAATTTCTGTGACCAGTGTTCTCCTGTGTAAACCTCTCTCCACGCTTGATTTTCTCCTGGTCACTTAGGGACAGCATGGCTTGTTTTTGGGGCCAGAATCACATCTGCCAGTAATTGGCTCCCCTAGCTCCTGGCCCACACAACATGGCTGCAAAATATTTCCTTCCACTGTCCTCCATGCAGGCTACCAAGAGCTGTTCTCCCAGATTTTAATGTGGGCTTTTCCTCCTATAAATCCATGGGTAACTACCCAAACTACTCACTATTCTGCTAATGAATCATAAGGAATAAAAGGAATACCACTCACTTGCTCCAAATACAGCTCACCACCAGATTACCCTAATATGTTTTTTTCCTTCACTTCTACCCATGTATTTTGATAGAATCTCAGTAATTCCTTAAAATTTTTGGTCTAGTGTCCTTGCTGATTAAACATAAGTAAGTAATGAGTTAAAATGAATAAGGTAAGAACAGAATATGGAGGGAGATGAGACTTAAACAGATACCTGGATGAAATGTGTTCTATTACCTCACATAATTTTATATTATATCTGGATAGCATTGTAGGTAGTAGGAATAGAAAGTACAAATGTCCTGAGATAAGAATATGTTGTTTTTCTCAGGGTGAAACATGAAAGCAATATTATAACTGTTTCATGGCGGAAAGGAGGGTAAGAAATGTGTACACATATAAAAGAAATCCAAAAAAGAATAAGATAAAATAATATAAGCAATGCCTTAATTATATGCCAAGGAAATATATGAATGGGAGAGATTAAATCTAAGAAGTTTGATCAGGTAAGATTTTGTGAAAATCTTGGGAAATGAGCTGACCTTAAAGGAAGAGGTTTATTTCTTATTTGTATAAACAGTATGTGTTCATTGACTTTGCAGCATGACTTCATCAAGGGCTCCATCATTTGCAAAGTGTTGTTCTTGCTGAGTAGTATGAGATAGTATCAAAGCTACCAAACAAAGGGGAAATGGTAGACAGTGCCCCTTCCCAATGGGGGCAGGACTTGAAAATTAGTCTTTTCCTTTGTGTTTACATTCCATTTGTCAAAAATGTAGTCATCAACTCTGCTGCAGGTGGAGGTTTGGGAGTGTAATGTTTATTAAAATTGTTCTCCACCTAGCTAATATATCTTTCATTTGGGGATAAGGGAGAGAAAATATTCAGGAAAATTGGCAGTCTATAGCCACCCCTCCTAAAAAGAAAATCTTCATAATTCCAAAAGCTGAAATATATCAACCTTAACCCTTTTAAAAGCTCCACTGATACATAAACTTCAATTCCATTAACCTTTAAAGAATCACATTAACCTTGGGCTGGTGGTCAGCCCTCTTGTCATTATAGCTAGCTTTAGATGTTGTGTGGGGCACTATCTGACTTGTTGGATTACTGGACTAATAGAAGGTAGCATAAATTATTTGAATTAAGTAGGTATTCTACATCCAAACAACAAACACTTCATAGGTTACCTGTCAAATTTCGAATTATATTGAATGAAATTTTATTACTTTATTCCCCATCACTTTCATGGATTTTTATATCACCATTTATAAGGGTCACTTCTATTTCAAATTTGATGGATATGCATATTATATGAAGCAATCTATATTTATGTTCCCTGGGAAGGCCAGAATTTGACTCAACACATCTAGAAACTGCTGCTGTCAAAATGCAGTTGTACACATCATGAATACATTATTGCTGCTGCAGCATCTGCAATGCATTTGGCACAAACTGCTGCAGACTTTCAGCAGACTGCAGCAAACGGCAAATATATGCTGCTCTCTACTCCAAAGGGAAAAGACATATTTTTTGTGAAAGTAGAGACCCTGAATTGGTGTGCATGACAACAACACAAAAACCAAGTTTTTTTCAACAATTGTTATTTCCTATAAAAGGAAAGTTTATTTTATTAATTCTCTATATATGTTGTTTTGAAAGAATGTATTATAATTTATTATCAATGATCTTCAATTATAGATTCTGAATGACCTTAAGTGTTAATCTAGATTTATTACAATAGTATACTCATGATCAAAATCCAAAATTGTGATCTAAAATTCAACAAATGCAAATCTAAATATAATTTCTAGATTATTAAATGATGTAAATAATTGGTATTTTCTATTATATTATCTGTATAATAACAAATAGTCTAATATTTCAAAAAATAATAGAATAAGTGAAGTCAGCCCTTGAATAATTGGATAGTTTTTATTAATTTTTGGAAACAAAAATTAAAGTTGAGCAGTTGTAAAATTATCACAGTAGAAATCACTCTCAATTTAGAGAAATCCCAAGCCAACTTATTTTGCAAAAACAATTTAAAAACTATAATTAATCAGAAAGACAAAGCATTGCAATGATAAAAGATAATGCTATAAAATAGATCTGAGAAGAATGAGCAATTTAAATAAAAAATGTAACAAACAAAATTAAAATATTTCAAAAATAAGTTGAAAATGTGGAAAATACCCCATATAGAAAGAGACTAAAAAGACAAAAGATATTAAATAGGAAGGAAAAGGTAGAAAATTAAACAGTCAATGTAGGAGGTCAAAACTTCTAACTAATAGAAATTTTGGAGAAAAATTAGGGGAAAAGAAGAAATGTATTATCAAATATTGAATTATTTGTTCTAGCTAACATTAAGAGTTCCTTAATAAAAGATTTTTTCAATCTTTCCAGGATGTGGGTCTCTGCATTGGTAAGCCTTAGCACACCAAATAAAAATGATATATACTAAAGCAGCATTACAAAATTTCTAAACATTGTGGATACTAAGAAGATCCTAAATAGTCTGACAGGAAAAACAGAAAGACATAAGAGGAATTTAACCTTTTGAGAACAACTCCAGGGCTAACAAACAATCATCAATGGCTTCACATACTAAGGGAGAAGGCGTTCCAACTTAAAATGCTCTGGATTGACTGGGAGAGTTATATTTGCATAAGGTAAACAGTGATAAGTGTTATGTACCATAAACATTCTTTGTTGAAGAATAAATGATGTGCTTCTGCACAAAAATGGAAGAAGGAAGAGAGGAAGGGAGGGAGGGAGGGAGAAAGGGAGGGAGGAAGGAAGGAAGGAAGGAAGGATGGAAGGAAGGAAGGACAGGGAAGGAGAGAGAGAGAAAGAGAAAGAGATTTATCTGGACAGCAGTAAAAGGCAAAGGGAATTTCCAAAATGAAGGTGAAAGAAGATCCTGAGTGACAGCTATTTACCAGATTCTCCAATTTGTTCAAATTGAAGGGGGAAAAAGTTGCATGAAGGGAGAATGGGGCAGAAGGTTGATAAACAGAAACAAGGAAATGACAGATCATCTAATGTCCAGCAATATTTGAAAATATAAAGGCAATGTATTGGGAAGACTTGTTTGAACGTTTAGAAAAAAATAGCAACCAGTACATGTCACGCTGAACAAATACATTGAGATAATTATTAGCTCTAGGTAAAATTAAGAGTTATTTAAGAAAGGAAATGGTCAAAGTATACTACTTGCAGAGCAATTTGCATAATCCTGCTAATGTAAGTACTACTGATTTTCCCAAAATTATGATATGATTAAATGAGGAAGATAAGAGAATAGTTGTTAGCTCATTAAAATTCTTAACTATTATAACAAAAAGTTTAGTAGATTCTGTCAGAATTTATCAATCAATATCGAGCAAAATATATATAGTATTTAGAAGTATGGATATGAATAACAGAAGCAGCAGCTAAAAAATGGGAAGTAGCTGCCTCTAAGAAACATGATTGAAACATGAAAAGCAGGTGCTGGACAATTATCTTTCAATATTAGGGTAACTATTTTATTAGATTGGCAGGATAAATAATGTGCAAGTAGGAAACGAACTGCTGGTATTTCAAATATTAGCTTGAGGGCTGTTAGTGGTGGTGTTGCTGTTGTTGTTTCTTTATCCCTTGTGTAAAATTTCTCACAGGTACAATTACTACTTTAGGCCATTCTCAGACAGTAGAGCATCCTCTGGACATTTTCAGACCCACATATGGTTTACATTTTCCAGATCGAGGTCCTAATTATAAGGATCTGGTGTTTCCCATTTCAAAGGTTTTATACATAAAAATGGCTCAGGATCATTTCAGGCTGGGAACCCCACACTGAAGGTTGGGTTTGTCATGGGGAGAGAATGAAAAATATACTTCTCTATTTAACATTTTCTTTTTCCCTGACTCTGATTTCTTTCTCTTGTGGGTAAGGGAACTTTTGTAGATTTTTCAAGAAGTCTTATTTGAAGACTCCCCTCATTGGACTTGGTGTGCTGTGGGCAGTAATGACCCTACACTGGCTGCCTGTCCTCTTATGATGGTACCCTTAGTTTCTGAGTCCAATGGTATCACCATCAGTCTTTCAAATATAATATCTGAACTTAGCTTCTGGCCATGTACATCTTATGGATCCACAAAAGTCATGAGAAAGTCCCACTTCGCTGACAGGCCAAGTGGAAATGCAACTTCCTTTCTCCCTTAGCCTTCCTAGACATGTCCCCTGGAAATCTAAGATGCGTGAAAGTTATCAGAGGGAGCCCATCAAGACTCATCTCCTATGTGGATATGAGAGCTAGGCATCTTTCCTGCACCCTACAGAGGTCTCATATAACAGATGACAACATTCTCCAGGAATTCTCTTCCTTCTTTGCAGCCTCCTGTCTTATTGCTGAATGTGGGTGATCCATACAGTTTCCAAAACTGATGTGTAGTCCCTAGATAACCTCAGGATGAGGCTGATCACCAGAAAGACCAGGTGATTATAAGGTTGGAGCTTTCAGAAGAGATTTTGACAACAAAAAAACACCCAAGCCATTTTGAAAACAAACATACTTGTCTATTAGCCAGATGTATCATGGAGGCAAATTCTAAGCATTCCTTGCACAACGGTTGTTGTGTATCAATGCTATTAAATATAAAGATGAATTATTTCCCATGGTGCTGTACAACTTCTCTATGACTATTAGCCCTAGATTCCAAATCATTAAAACCAAGGTCAATAACTCAATATTTAATCATTTAACAAATATTTATTGAATACCCTTGCATTTATTAAATACAGGATGCTCTACAATACAAAGAAATAAAATAATGCATGAATTTATGACTATATATATCCTTTCTTTGTATCAATATAAAGTTCAGAATCCTGAATTAAATAGCTGATGTATCAGTGATCAAATGTAACAAAAATTAAAACTTGCAGGAAATAAAAGGTCTTCATGGAAAAGTTACACATAAAAATTATAATATAATCTTGACTTTTAAATTTTTAAATAAATACAGCAGATGCTCATAAAAAAAGATCACTTATTTTTTATTAGTATAATTCTTTAACAATGTCTGAATTGGGTAGAAATACCTCCTCAATACATTTTACTTTCTGATTTGTTCTCTTTTTCCTTCTGTGATGCTTGAATAAAAAGATTAATTTTAACATCAGAAAGTAATTTATAGATATTCAACAAATATCTTCCAATTATAGTTTCTGCCTTTTCCTAGTTTAGTACTTCAAATAATGTAAATAAATATAAGCAGCAGTATCTCCCTACACAGAAAAGTGAGGCACAGTATGTCTGTTTGACTGCTCCCTTTCTTCCAGCTTCTCCTTTAACTGCCTCTCAACCTTTGAGGCAGATGCTCAGTGCTCTGACCATGTTCTTTTGCACCATTTACCTGTTTTCCATGTACTGCCTCTGGTGCATCCACAGGTCTTTTCTCATAGGTTGGCCTTTGCCTGCTGGAACCAGCTTTTTGTGCACACAAAAAATGCCCCCTCCATCCCCAAGTCCTAGTTCCAGTGCTTACCCCTTACTGTGATTAACAGGAGGTCAGACACTCCTGCTTTCTTGTCTCTGCTAGAATGGTCAACAATGGTTCCTACAGTTAGAGTTTTATGTGAGTTGAACCAAAGTTGCCTTTTGTGGTACTTTGTCCTCTTACTTAGTTTTCTTCCTTCACTGATCTCACTTCCTAAATCCCCTAGCAGTCTGTATTAGTTTCCCAGGGTTTCCATAACAAAGAACCACAAACTGGGTGGCTTACACAACAGAAATGTGCTGTCTTACAGTTCTGGTGGCCAGAAGTCCAAGATGTCTGCAGGGTTATTTCCTTCTGTTATGGTTATTTCCTTTGCTATGTGGAAGACACTCTTCCATGACTTCCCCTAGTTTCTTGTACTTTGGTAGCAGACTTTGGTATCAGTCTTTGGTGTTCCTTGACTCTCACAAAGAATCACTTTGCTCTTGGCCTTTGTATTTTCATGGCATGTTTCCTGTGCTCATGTCTATGCCCAAATTTCTCATTTATTCATAAAGATACCAGACATTTTGGATTAAAATTGTATAATAATTAGTTTTATGTAGTAAAAAATTAAGATTCTAATCCGATATGGCTTCATTTTCATTAATTAGATCCACAATGACCTTATTCAAAATAAGGTACTGGGGTTAGTATTTTCAAATTGGGAGGGTGGCACAATTCAATGCATGACAGTTTTTCCTAATAATCCTTGTCTGAAATGACACAAATCCTTGTTTGAAAGTCAGCTTCAGCAAGCCCAACTGTCCACTAAATATTTAATTACTATCTCAGTTACAATGCATGCAGCTATAAAGAAATGATGGTTTATTTTAAACTGTTTTAAATAATGGAAGGAATATACTAGTTTACGTAAATAAAAAATTCAAGCCAGTTGTGGTGGTACACACTTATAATCTTAGCTGCTTAGGAGGATTAGACAGATGGAAAGTTTGAAACCAGCTTGGGCAACTTAGCAAGACCCCTTCCAAAAATAAAATTAAAAGAATCTTGGGAAGTAACTCAGTGATAGAACACTTAATCTGGCATGCATAAGGCCCTGGGTTCAGTTCCAAGTACTACAAAAAAAAAATTAAAAAGAGGTCCTATCTCCAACATGACTTCATTCAAGGATTTATGAGTCACTCAACAGGTTTTATTGAGTGCTGTGTGCCAAGAAATGTACTCTGCTTTCAAGATATGTCAGCAGAGCAAATATAAACATTGCTGAAACATTCAATTAAGAGAAGATAAAAAAGTAAACACAATAAGTTAAATAAGTATTAACTACATGGTGCTAAGGATTATGCTGTGAAGGAGTCAAATAGAATTTGTATATGTATGTTTGAGGATGGGAGTAGTTGCTTATAGTAATAGTTTGGTCTTGACAGACCTCACTGTAACATTTGAATAAACACAGGGACACAATGAGGAAATGATTCATGAGAATATCTGGAGGAAGAACATTCCAAGAGGAGGCAGTAAGTAGTAAGAGGACCCTGGATGTGGGTTTGTATGGAATGCTAAGGAGCAGAAAGGAGACCACTTCGGCCTAAGAGGAGTAAGGGAGACTGAAGGTGAAGAGAAATGTTAAAGAGAGGAAATGGTGTTCAGAACACAGAGATTTGTAGGCTATTGTAAGAGCCTTAGATTTTACTATGGGGATGGAGAGCTATTAGGTGATCAGACAGTTCTTAGTGGAAATATCTTACACTTCAACAAGTTACTCTGGGGGCTGGGATTGTAGCTTAGCGGTAGAGTGCTTGCCTCGCATGCATGAGGCCCTGGGTTCGATCCTCAATGCACCACATACAAAGCAATAAAATAAAGATACTGTGTCCATCTACAACTAAAAAAAAATTTAAAAAAAAAACAAAAAAGTTACTCTGCTGCTGTGCTGAAAGAGTAGACTAGATGGGGACAAAGATGGAAAGAGCAATGTCAGTTAAAATGCTATTGCAATAAGCCAGGCATGAGATGACGGTGACTTGGACTAGTACACAGTAATACACGTGCACATATTCTGAAAGTCTTTTAGAGACAGAGGCAGAGGATTTGCTGGGAGGTCATTATTATTATTTTAAGATCGGATGTCTTCAAAAGAATGCAGCTACATTTTACTTTGACCTCCTCAACTGTATCATCATTCATGTAGTAGCTGCTTCATCAGACTTATTTTTTCATGGTAGAAAAGCAACTGTTTAATCTTATTTGATAACATCCAAGAGGCAAAGAGGGCTTTGCAACAGGAAACATAGGATTTCCCTAATTTTCCCAACCCAAATGTTGCTGATAGGACAGCCAAAACCACTGAATTAGCATGGTGAGTACTAAATGTGGGAAGAAGTAAAATGAAGACCATTAGCAAGGCAAACATAATGTTTACTACAAATATGAGAATATAGCCTAAGAATTGTTTTCAATCCATAGACCCATCGCTTCCTTAGTAAATATAATCAAGTAAGAGTAAACCATCACAATATATTCTGTTAAAATCCTTTGAAATGAAAAAATAATCTATAAATATCATAGTGAATAAGCAAGGTCTATTTACCTAGGTCAATCACTGATATCTATAAGTCTCTTTCTCTGAAGAATTTCCAAAATTCCAATTATGAATGTGTTTTTGCTTTGCTGGACACAAACTCACATATGGAAGAATGAGAAAAGAAGACAAGGGTCTAAAGTGACTTAATAATTCAATAGCAATTTTATTATTCATACTTAGCTGACTAATTAGGCAATACTTCAGAGAATGCTGACTTGAGAAGCCTTAGTCTTCTTTCCCAATTATGTTTTTTTGAGGTAGTAATCTTTGGTCTTACTAAATATTCAAGTTTGAGTGACCTGAAGTGCTGATAGTATCTTTACTCATGTCACCCTCCTTTAAGATGTTGACAACCATGTTGACAAATCTAGAAAATGTTAAGAACCTTACATCATTCAGAATCACAATATCACACTTTCGATTTTTCCTACAAGAAAGGGAAAGTGTGATACCATTTGTCACTGATCACATGTCACTGGTCAAGGATAACACTTTTACAAACAAAATAGGTCAGCAAGAGGCAAGCATAATAAAAGTTTCCAATAAAAGTTTTATATGATATGTGAGTTTTCAGAACAAAACAACCAAATACCCAGGGAAAACTGTATATTTTTATGCAATAGGTTGGATGAAGAATGGAGATCTGTATAAGAATGCGACTGGACAGGGAGTATGATCTAATGTAATTGATTAGAGTAGGGAATGCACTATCCATTCAGATGATTCTTCTCTCTGTACAGCATTTCACCCTCCTGGGTATGGGGTAGGACCCCTTTACAATGAAGGTTTTCACAGAAGAAGGAAGAAGAGAGAGTGATCTTTCTAGGTTGAATGGCTTGTTTTGGAGGAGAGGAGTTTTAATTTCTGTGATTGCCTTCAGGGGAGAAGGAGCTGGAGACAGGCAGGCAGGGGAAAGCCAGAGAGATATTTTGTTTCTGAGACCTTCCAGTATCCTTTGGTTCAATGTCCTCAGCGTTCAAAAGCACCATATTTTGGAGCATCATTTTCTGAGCCTGAACAAGACCAAGATCTTAATGTCCATCTGTGAACAGCCTCATTTGGTTTGACTAAGTTCTACATTAGTTTAATTATTCTGTACAACTTAGAAACCTAAATAATTCATTATACATTTTTCTACTCCAATTTATCAGGTGTTGTAAGTCACCTTGAAGACTCTGTTGCCTGAGATTCTACAGTGAATCCAATAGATGACTCGTTCACTCTTAACTGTGCATCAGGCATGCTTTTGAGATCTTTAGGCACTCAATTCATTTTACTCTCCCCATCATATTATGATCCTTATCCTATAGCTGGACCTGAGGTACAAAATGTTTAAGAAATTACCCCCAAATTGAAGCTAAATAGTCTTAGAGTTCATAATTATAACTGCTATGCCAGTGGGAAACTTTCTATTTTACTATTTATTTATTCAAAATTTTTTTTAATTCCAGGAGAGTTGATATTCGAAGAAGTCAATATTTGCAGTGTCTGATTCCAAATCAGTGTAAAAAGTCCAAGCAGGAATGCCAGATCTACTTTCTAAAATATTTTAATGTAAGTTTGTTTGTTTATTTGTTTTGTACTGAGAATTGAATTGGGGGTGCTTAACCACTGAGCCATATACCCAACCCTTTTTATATTTTATTTACAGATAGAGTCTCCTGACCGCTAGGATTACACGCGTGAGCCACCACGCCCAGCCTTATTGTAAGCTTTGTATGGTTGACTTGATTGATTTCACCATGTAATGCAGCCATATTACACAAAATGCTTTAAAAAAAGAATTTTTAAATAAATCATTTTTGTTGTCTAAATAGATACAATTTGATCCAGTCAAGTACAGAATAATTAAATATCAGTGGTAATCAATTTTATCAGTCTTCTAAACTTCCTGATTTAACAATAAATAAAATAAATATTTTCTTTTGTTAGGTTCCATTACTTTACACTTATATTTCAATATGTTGGGAAGAATCTTAGCATATTTGAAAAAGTAGCATTTTATTCTTGACTTTGAATTTAGCATTTACATTCATAAAAAGAAAACTGATAAAATATCTGAAAAGGTACTTCCTACAGTTTAATTATGCATTCAGTTGAAACATGGTTATATTTAAAAATATAAAGGCATCTGAATTTGTACATTAAAATATTTAATATATATACATCCTTGCTTACATGTATACATACTCATCTATTATATATAGTTTATGTATGCATATACATAAATCACATCCTATATATACACACAATGCATTATACACACACATATGTACATCTATACATAGAGAGTATATACATATACACACACACATAATTTCAGGTAATGCATTAACATATTACCACAACAAATAGTCTTTCCTTTGTCTGCCAATTAACTATAGGCTAAATTTCCACAGGCAAAGTTGAAGTAAATTGGCTAACAATATAAATAAAATAGCTTCATATGCATTCTAAAAATAAATAATATAAAACAAATATATGGATCTGCATCCCAATTATGATTCCCCGCTTTGAGTCAAATAAATTTAAAGCAGAAAGTAAGTTTAGCTTCTCGACACAGAGCTCAAAATCACCAGAACTTACTTTTCTTGTTCTCCTCTGTAGTTCTTGTGAATGCAGTTGCTTGTCATGTGTTCAATTTGACCAGAGGCTCTGGTCACATGTTAGGTCTCAGAACAGGTAAAAGATACACAACACACAAGATGCTGACAGAAATTCTTGCTTTTCTTTGATATGGCTTTGATATTTTATAATATTCATTGAGGGTAGTGACTCAAACTTTCAATACTCAGAATAACACTCAAGTTATATAGAAAGTCTCACTTAAGTTTCAATGCAGTTTTGAAGGAAAGAATCCTGTATATGGAATTAATGTCTTGAATAATTAACCTGCTTGTATCTGTGGTCTGTGGGTTTTTTATTTAATCTCATCTTTGGTTTTCTTTTTCTATAAAAAGAGGATAATGTTTATCAAATGGTGCTGTTATGAAGTTTACAATAAGTTAAAAATGTATGATCTTCTTAGTAAATGAATATTGTAAATGAATATAGATTTCTCTTTTAAAAGCTGGATCTGTACCTCTATAAACTATCCATCAGTGAAACCAAAAGTGGTGTTAATTGATCATTTATTATATGCCAAAATTAAAAAAAAAAAGATTTCCTATATCATGCCAGACTGCATTGTATAGAAAAGTCTCCTGCTTAAACATATAAAAATATTTGAAGAGATATAGCAAGTTTAAAATACATCACTGCAAAGAGATGAAAAATCCAACCACAGGTGACAGAAAAGAAGTAACTAAATGCCAGTGCAATAAAAACATTAGTTGATGTTGAGGGAATTAGGGAGCATCTGGATTGCAGATCCTCAGCTCAAGTAGATCCAAGGCCTCATTTCCTGCTTCCTATTATTTGTTAAAATGACAAACTGTAACCCTTAGGGATTATGTCTCCCCCAGTGCCTCATAGTCCATATAAGTAGTGTCACTTTGGACCTCCAAGCCATATAAGGCCAGATAAGACAGGAGCTTTCATTCTTCTCATTTTAATGCAAGGGTAAATTCTTCCATGGGATCAAGCTTTAAAGTAGAAAAGTTGGTCCCCAATCAGTAAAATTCTTGGGATTCCAACAAAAATCAAAACCTTGCATTATGTAAAGTTTTACAACCTAGAACTCATGGGGTATTCACAGGGAAGAAAAAAACAAACAAAGGGAGGTGGAAGTGGGGGATAAAAGCCTAATAAATCACTACCAAGTAATGAAACAATTCATCAAGAAAGATGTTGGCAAAAATATAAACAAAAGAATTTGCAACTCAAGAACTTGAGATAAAAGAAACCTACAAGAGAGAAAACATTCCTGTTCAACACTAACTGCAGTGACTAAGATTTATTTTGTACATACTATATCTCCTACTGTTCTATGTGTGTATTATATTGTTTAATTCTTACAAGAAAATGTACAGAATTTAATTTAAAACAGAAGACAGATCTCCAAAAAAGAATGATATTTAAATGAACAGCAACAGTACCAACAGTTAGAAAAATACTGGACTATCTTTCTTAAGATACTGCAGAAAACTTGTCAATCTAAAATTCTAAATCCAAATAAATTGTGAAGAAGAGTGAACAAATACATTTTAGACAAAACCCAAAAGAGTTTGCCACAGAAAGACCCTTTCTGAAATAACCGCTAAAATCTATGTTATGGATACATTTAAATTCAGAAGACAAGATCTATGATGTAAGAAATAATGATATGCCTAGTAATTGGTATTGGTGAATATAAATAAGCATTGATTGTATAAAACAATAATAATGATGATGACTAATTTGAGGGTATAAAATCCAGTTGGAACTAAAATATTGGACATCAGTATGAAAGACAAGGAGAGGAATATAAATGTGTTAATATTTTGGTAGTGTTTGGACTAGGCCAGAAATATGGATTAAGAATTGACTTCATTAAATCAGGTATTCATCAAAAGAATAAACATGAAATGCATAAACATCAGATAGAGAGGAAAATAAAATGGTTATGAACACAACTTGAATAATCCAATAGTAAGTAAGAAAGGATAAAGAAAAGGAAATACAAGAATGTTAAAAAGAAAACAAAAGTCATCTTAATCTAAAAAGAACAAATAAGAAAAAGGGAAAATGAAGTAAGTGTTGAATATAAGTCAAAACATATCAGTAATTTCAATAAATATCATTGTAATCAAGTTACTCATTAAAAGAGAGTCTCAGCAAGGCATGGTGTAGCATGTCTGTAATCCTAGCAGCTTGGGAGGCTGAGGCAGGAGAATGGAGAGTTCAAAGCCAGCCTCAGCAATTTAGCAAGGTTTTGAACAACTTGGGGAGACCCTGTCTCAAAATAAAATATAAAAAGTGCTGGGATCATAAGATTTAGTTGTGAAGTGCCCCTGGGTTCAATCTTCAGTAGCCACTCCCTCCAAAAAAAGTCTCAGACTGCAAATAAATATTAAAATCCAGCTTTGGGCTATTTTTAAAATATGTTTTTGTATGTTATTTGCCAAAATTTTATTGAGAATTTTTCATCTATGTTCATCAAGGATATTGGTCTGAAATTTTTCTTTCTTTGATGTGTCTCTGTCTGGTTTGGGTATCAGGGTGATACTCACTTCAGAATGAGTTTGGAAGGATTTCCTCCTTTTTTATTTCGTGGAATAATTTGACAAGTGTTGGTATTAATTCTTCTTTGTAGGTCTTGTAGAACTCAGCTGAGAATCTATCTGGTCCTGGGCTTTTCTTGGTTGGAAGGCTTTTAATAGTGTCTTCTATTTCCTTGCTTGAAATTGATCTGTTTAAGTTGTGTATGACCTCCTGGTTCAGTTTGGTTACATCATATGCCTCTAGAAATTTGTCAGTGTCTTCAGGGTTTTCTATTTTACTGGAGTATAAATGTTCAAAATAGTTTCTAATCATCCTCTGTATTTCAATAGTGTCTGTCATGATATTTCCTTTTTCATTATGAATTTTAGTAATTTGGGTTTTCTCTCTCCTTTTTGTTAGGTTGGCTAAGGGTTTGTCAATTTTATTTATTGTTTTAAAGAACCAGCTTTTTGTTTTGTTGATTTTTTGGAATTGTTTCTTTTGTTTCAATTTCGTTGATTTCAGCCCTGATTTTAATTATTTCCTGTCTTCTACTTCTTTTGGTGTTGGTTTGTTCTTCTTTTTCTAGGGCTTTGAGATGTAGAGTCAAGTCATTTATTTGTTGACTTTTTCTTCTTTTAATGAATGAGCTTAATGCAATAAACTTTTCTCTTTTTTCTCTTAGCACTGTCTTCATGGTATCCCAGAGATTTTGATATGCTGTATCAGAGTTTTCATTTACCTCTAAGAATTTTTTTTTATCTCTTCCTTGATGTCTTCTGTTATCCATGCATCATTCAATAGCATATTACTTAGTCTCCAGGTGTTGGAGTAGTTTCTACTTTTTAATCTATCATTGATTTCTAATTATATTTCATTATGGTCAAATAGAATGCAGGGTAGTATCTCTACGTTTTTGTATTTGCTAAGACTTGTTTTGTGGCATAACATAACATATGGCATATCTATTTTGGAGAAGGATCCATGTGCTGCTGAGAAGAAAGTGTATTCACTTATTGATGGATAGAATATTCTATATATGTCTGTTAAGTCTAAATTATTGATTGTTTTATTGAGTTCTATGGTTTCTTTCTTTAGTTTTTGTTTGGAATATCTATCCAGTGATGAGAGAGCTGTGTTAAAGTCACCAAGTATTATTGTGTGGTCGTCTATTTGATTCTTACAGTTGAGAAGGATTTGTTTGATATACGTAGATGCCCCATTGTTTGGGGCATTGGTATTTAAGATTGTTATGTCTTGTTGATGTATGATACTATTAAGCAGTGTGAAATGTCCTTCTTTATCCCTCTCCACTAACTTCGGTTTGAAGTCCACTTTATCTGATATGAGGATGGAAACGCCTGCTTGTTTATGTGGTCCATGTGAGTGATATATTTTTTTCCCATCTTTTCACTTGCAGTCTGTGGATGTCTTTTCCTGTGAGATGAATCTCTTGAAGGTAGCATATTGTTGAGTCTTTTTTGGGGTTTTTTTTTTTAATCTACTCTGTCAGTCTATGTCTTTTAATTGATGAGTTTAGGTCATTCACATTCAGGGTTATTATTGAAAAATGATTTGTAATCCCAGTCATTTTGGTTTATTTTTGGTTGTTTTTTTTTAAATATTTTTTAGCTGTAGATGGACACAATATCTTTATTTAATTAGTTTATTTTTATGTGGTGCTGAGGATTGAACCCAGTGCCTCATGCATGCAAGGCAAGTGCTCTACCACTGAGCCACAACTCCAGCCCCTATTTTTGGTTTTTACCTTGAGTCAGTTTCTCCTTTGTTTGGCCTTTCCTTTAGTGTAGTTCCTCTCTTTGATGATTTTCAATGCTGGTTATCATTTCCTCCTCATGGAATATTTTGCCTATAGTGCAGGCTTTCTTGCTTTAAAGTCTTTTAACTTTTATTTATCATGGAAGGTTTTTATTTCATCACCAAATCTGAAGCTTAATTTTGCTGGATATAAGATTCTTGGTTGGCATCCATCGTCTTCCAGAGCTTGGTATATGTTGTTCCATAATCACCGGGCTTTTAGGGTCTGGGCTGAAAAATCTTCTGAGATCTGAATTGGTCTCCCCCTATATGTAATCTGAATCCTCTCTCTTGAAGCCTTTAAAATTCTATCGTTATTCTGTATGCTGGGCATTTTCATTATAATGTGCCTTGGTGTAGATCTATTGTAATTTTGTACATTTGATGTCCTGTAAGCCTCTTGTATTTGATATTCCAATTCATTCTTCATATTTGGGAAATTTTCTGATATTACTTCATTGAAGAGATTGCGATTTCCTTTGTTTTGAAACTTGTGCCTTCTTTTATCACAATAAATCTTATATTTGGTCTTTTGATTCTATCCCATAATTCTTGGATGTTCTGTTCATGGTTTCTTACCATCTTCACTGTGTGGTCCACTTCAATTTCAAGATTATATAGTTTGTCTTCATTATCTGAGATTCTGTCTTCCACGTGATCTAGTCTGTTGGTGATGCTTTCTACCGAGTTTTTTATTTGGTTTATTGTTTCCTTCATTTCAAGAATTTCTGACTGTTTTTTTTTTCACAATCTTTAGCTCTTTCATGAAATGATCTTTTGCTACCTGTATTTGCTCCATTATCTCTTTGTTGGTGTGATCAATGGTTGCTTTTATTTTCTCTCTTATCTCTTTGTTGGGGTGATCAATTTTTGCCTGTATTTGCTCATTTAAGTCATTCTTTAATTTGCACATCATGTTAATTATGTACATTCTGAATTCCTTCTCTGACATTTGTTCAACTGCGCTGTCAATAGATTCTATTATTGTAGTATCTTGGTTTGTTTGGGGCACTTTCTTCCTTTTTTTTTTTCATGTTAATTATGTGTCTTCCTTTCTTGCAGTGCCGATCTGAGGTATTGTGATTTCTATACTATAATCTTTTAGTGACCCTTCAGATTACCTGTACCTCACCTTGGAGTTCACTTCCAGTTCCCAGCAGGTGTCCCCAGATGGATGCTACTGCAACTAAAGATGGTGGAGGCAGTAGTGGAGGTAATTTAAGATAGCAGTGGGGGTGGCCCAAGATGGATGTAAACATTTTCAGAGATGGGGCTGAAAGAGTGGGACTTACAATGGCTTTGGATTGGTTGATCGGGGTTGCAGCGCTGTGGCATGCTGTGCTGTGATAGGCTGCTGCCTCCAGGCCTTCTCTGTTGTCCCAATGTGGAAGCTACTACATGGGGAGGGCTATGGCCATGTCTGCAGTTTCCCAAGATGGATACGGGAAGGGAGCAACAGCGTGGACCTCCACTCTGCACAGAGGTGGTACTGGACCTGAGCTCTCACTCAAGCCTCCAGGGGTGGCCCTAGGGCTGACCTTAGCCTGAGCTCCCATGGGGGTCCCTGGTGGTGGCACTGGGCCTGGGTCTGGGTTCCTGTGTGGGTCCGGGATTCCGCAGGTGGCATTCCTGGGCCTGACCTTGGCTGGGCTCCTGAGGATGGCCCTGGAGGTGGTCCTGGGCCTTGGCTTATGCTCCCACTGGTTGGCAGGGGTCTGGCACAGAACAGGGCAGGGGCAGTCCTGGGCCTGACTTAAGCCTGGCTCCCACAGAGGTCCTTAGAGGTGGTCCTCAGCTGTATGCTATTTAACAAGAACATCCACTACTTTTTTAGCAAGTACACTGAACATGAAAAGATAGACAAAGTTTGGATAAAAGGAAGAAAAATTGTATGCCAGGAAAATACAAATAGAAAAATGTGGTTTTGTTAATATCAGATCAAACAGACTTAATGGCAAAATATTATTTGGAACAGAGATCTCTAAATAATGATAGCATTCTCGATGAAGACACTATAATTCTAAATATATACACATTGAATGACAGCCTCAAAGGCACAAAGTAGAAGTTGATAAAATTACAAAAGCTTAGGCTTAATTAGTATAGTAACTGTAAGACATATCTCAATAATTGATGGATTGAGCAAACAAAAATTAGTGAGGAAATAGATTCATGTTCCATAATCATTAAAGAAAATATTAAACTCATCAACTAACCAATCTATATTTTCAAGCACATATGGAACATGATCAAAATTTGATCACCTACTAAATTACAAAGAAAATCTCAATAAAATTGAATAAAATTATAAATTTCATGACCTCTGGCCATTAAGTTCCTAAGTCGATAACAAAACACTCTCTAACCACCATGTGATTTAAAACAACCAAAAAATACTTCTAAAATATCTAATTAAAAGAAAAATTTAAAACATTCCCTCTCAGAACTGGAACAAGACAAGGATGTTCTTTCACCACTTTTATTCAACATCATCCTTGAAATTCTAGCTAGAACAACTAAACAGAAGAAAGAGATTAAAGGGATACAAATAGGAAAAGAAGAACTCAAACTATCACTATTTGCCTATGAAATGATTCTATATTTAGAAAACCCAAAAATTTCCACCAGAAAACTTATACAACTAATAAATGAGTTCAGCAAAGTTGCAAGATACAAAATCAACAGCCATAAATCAAACATGTTCCTCTACATCAATGATGAATCTACTGAAAGAGAAATTAGGAAAACTACCCCATTCACAATAGCCTCAAACAAAATAAAATACTTGGGAATCAATCTTACAAAAGAGGTGAAAGATCTCTACAATGAAAACTACAGAATGCTAAAGAAAGAAATTGAAGAAGATCTTAGAAGAGTAAAAGAACTCCCATGCTCCTGGATAGGAAGAATTAATATTGTCAAAATGGCCATACTACCAAAAGCAGTATACAGATTTAATGCAATGCCTATTAAAATTCCAATGGTAAAAAAGGATTGAAATAAAACATAAAATAAAATGATCAATGAAAGCAAAAGCTGGATTTTAGAAACACCAGTGAAATGAGAAAGTTGATTTAAAGAAAAACATAAGGCTTGTGGAGAGTAAGACAGAATTATTAATATTTGGGATGAACATGTATCCATAAACTGAGATCTGATAGATGGTCTAATGATAATATTACTGTAAAAAACAAACAAAATAAATAATACTTTTCTAGAATATGCCTTCCTCAAATACATACATTGCTTGTTCCCTATCTACATTTGGCCTCTCTTCAAATATGCCCCTCAGGTGATAGATACAGTTATTTGGGTGGAGAAAAACAGATTCAAATTCATGTTTCCAATATCAGCACTTGATCACCTTTTATGTTAACCAGTCCTTTGGTTACTTCCTCTAAAAAACTTTTCATACATTTTTCTTCAAACCCTCTATCCTAGTGTTTTAGTCAGCTATTGCACTGATGTTACCAAAAGACCTGAGAAGAATAATTTTACGAAGGAAAAGTTTATTTGGGGCTTACAGTTTCAGAGGTCTCAGTCTGTAGATGGTGCACTCCATTCCTCAGAGCTCAAGGTGAAGCAGAGCATCATGGCAGAAAAATGTGGTGAAGGAAAGCAGGTCTGTGTCTCCTTGCCACAGACAAAATATATACCCTAATGTCACTCCCCCAGTGACCCACCTCCTCCAGCCACACCTTAACTGTCTACAGTCACCACTCAGTTAATCTTCCTCAGGGCACTAATGCACTGCTTAGGTTAAAGCTCCCATAACCCAATCATTTCACCTCTAAACCTTCATTTCGTCTCACACATGAGCTTTTGGTTTACATCACATATCTAAATCACAACACTTAATTACTCTCAGTAAATATCTTTACTTTCTGCATTAACAGAAATTTAAGCTAGTCCAGCATGAACCACTCATCCCTTCTCTCCACCAGAAACATTTAGATAATCAGGCACATGCATACTTCCTTCCCACCTGCCTCAGGGGCAGAGGTGGTGATCATCCTCTGTCTAGGATAATCCTTATCTGACCCACCTTCATGGCCTTTGGAACCTGGCCCCATTCTCCTTTCTCCTATCTCTTCAACAGTTTCTCTATGTAACAGATTTCCCTCAGTGTAAACTTGTTCATATCTCACCCACTGCTATAATTTGAATATGGCCCTCAAATTTATGTATTAGAACCATAATCCCCAATATAATAGTGTTGAGAAGTGTGGACTTTCAGAGGTGTTTGGGTCATTCATGACCTCATGAATGAATTGATGCTGTTATCCCATGGATGAGTTTCTGACAAAAGGATGAGAGGGTATTTTCAACAACCTCCCCAACTCCTTGGTTCCTTCAAGCATCACCCCATCTCTTACCCTTTGACATAGGATAACACAGCAAGAAACCTCTTATCTAATGTGGAGTCCTCTACCTTGGTCTTCCCAGTCTCCAGAGTTATAATAAATAAATATCTCTTTTTTATAAATTACACAGGCCCTGCACTATTCCACTCACCTCTCAAAGAGCTGATCCTTAGAAAATATAGTGGTACTTACTGCTTCTGTTGTTTTACCTCCCATTTATTTCTCAGCCCTCTGTAATCTCCTAAAACAAAATCTTAACACCTCCAGGAAATTCTCCATTGACCATTTAGATGTGCATCTCAAGTATTCTTTTTGAACTTTTGTCCAATATCTAATTTATTCATTCCTTTTGAATGTCTCTAGTGTTTCCCCCAAAATTTTTTTGGAAGTCTCTTAAAATACTCTTCTTGTTAAATTGTCCCTGTGACTAAGTTTAAGAAGAAAATATGTTTGAAGAGCTCTTTCAGATTCTCATATATATTATTACTTTAAATGTGTAAGAGTGCACAATTTTTTTTTTGTACCAGGGATTGAACCCAGGGGCGCTTAACCATTGAGCCACATCCCCAGCCCTGGCTCATGTCTCTCTTTGTCTCATTTCAGGGTTCTTTCTTGACAACCAGAACACTGTCTCATGCCATGTTCATTCATTAGACTAAGCTTTTTTCAATTCTGGATGTTGCTGCCTAAACCTGCAACAAAACTAAGTGCCACTCATACTCCAAATATTCCCTGTTCTACTCAATCAGAGCACTTATGACACTGCAAGGCAGTTATTGGTTCAAAAGTCTATTCTCCAGCCTGAAATGATTCTAGAATAATTACATGACTTTTTAGTCCTTGTACCTAATACAGAGCCAAGAAGAGAACAAGGGTGCAAAGTTTAAAAAAAAAAACAAACCTACACTTAATGTATAAGCCAAAGCTGGCTGACTTTATAATGTTTCTATAGAGGAATAATTCTCAGAATAGTTTGCAGACCTCTGAAAATCTTAAAGCCTTTATACAAAAAAAACACACACACACAAGACAAAAACTATTTTAATAATAATACCAAGGCATTATTTGCTTTATTTACTATTTTGAAATTTCCATTGATCATGCAAAAACAAGAATCAAGGGATTAGCATCACACTGTACTGTTATAATTCACCACATATTCTCACTTGAAAACAACAAAAATAACAATAGAATTCAATTGCATTTAACAATATTCCTGATTTTAAAAATAGAAGTTAATTTTACAAAGTCTCAACCTTCTTTTTAATCATCCTGTGTGATGTCATTGGGAATGATACCAAATTGCTTCTACTGCATAGCAACGACAAAAAAAGTATTTGTATCAAGAAAAATACTTGTGTTCTTAAGTTGCAATCTATAATAACCACTTGGTTTTTTTCCCATAAAACATAATTTTAATGTGAAAGATTCACAGATATGCAATGATTGTTCATACTCAGATATCTGGCACACATTTCTCCAAAAACGAATAAAGTGAACACAGCACCTCAAAAACAATAACTGACAATATTGTTAACAGTGATAAAATTTGAGCTTTCCAGTGAAAAATTAGAATTTTGGAAAACTTATGTTTACTATTATTAGCTTGACAGCTTCCTAATACCTTTCTAATGATAGCAATGGAAATATTAATGAATATGATTTTTATTACATAATGAAATATGTCAACATTTGGAAGATGTATGTAAATTAGTAAACCAATGTATTTAGATACAGGTAGGTAAATAATCATGATGGACAGAGGATCCATTCAAAATACACAAGAAAACAATGGATTTGGTTCTAAGAGAATCTGGAAAATTCACTGTGTGGTTTGATTCTATATTGCATCTGTCTTTTATAAATCTACTACTTATCAAGTTTTAGTGTAGTATCAAAGAATATAAAAATTATCTGAAAATTTTCCTCCTTTTGCTACCTACATATATATGAAAGGATTCTTCATCTACTTTAATCAAAGAGCATAAAGCACCAGGATTGCAGATATAATAACCTAGCTATTATCCATTACATCAAGAAATTTACAGAAACATAAAACAATGCTTCTCTTCTTACTGAATTTTAAATTTTGAAATAGTTTTAATAAAAATATTCTATTTATTTTAACATGTAATGGGCTAATTAATGCCATTTGAAAATAAACTAATATACATTTTTTTAAAATGTTGAGCTTTAATTCCTGAAATGTTTAATATTGGACTCCTTTATTAAAAACACTTTATGGTCCTCAGCAATTTTAAGATTGTAAAATAGCCCTCAGACCAAAGTGTTTGTTAGTTATTGCTTACATGATATGTACCACAAGCAGCAAGTAACTGACAGAATTATTTTAAAGAATACTTCTGTTTCCTAAGCTTGGTTTTTTTTCCCACAAAACATCATTTTAATGTGAAAGATTCACAGATATGTAACGATTGTTCATACTCGAATATCTGGCACACGTTTCTCCAAAAACGAATAAAGTGAACACAACACCTCAAAATCAATAACTGACATTAAGCAATTTAAATGTTAACTTAAAAATACACTTCAAGTAATTTATTCTGTATCCCTGCATAGTCAATTAGACTACAAGTTAGAGAGGGAGATGGAATTACAAAGACCAACACCCAAATCCCAGCTTCATCACTTAGACACACGGGGAACAAAGGAGAGAGAACCTGAATGCATTTCAGGAGGGATAAAGTAAATTAATGTTCCTAATTATTAGTTGTTTATGAGAAGATTTGACTTCATTGCCTCCATGACATCATGATGGACCATAAAATTTGCTTTACCAAGTGAAATGTAAGTAAAAGTGATACATTCCAATTCTGACTAGTTTTAATTGACATCATGAGGCTTGGACGTGTCCTTTTCCATCTCCTACAAAGGAACACTCCTATAACTCCCACATAGGGCTACTCCTTCAACCTGGACTCTAGGGTGAAAAAGAAAGCATGGAACAAAGCTGTGTGGACAAGATAACATGAACAATACATAAAGCAGTGTTTTTGTAAGAGAAGCATAACTGAGCAAAATCTGAGTAATATCCTATCACCAACAGTATCTATCAAAACATCCACTATTAATATGGATACAATGATAATCAAAGATTTTAATGAATAAAAAATCTTACTATCATATATGAATAGAGTAGACTCTTGGTGAATGAGCAATGCAGTTGACTTTTTTCTTTAGTATCTTCATTCATCTACTTCTTTCTTCCTATCAGAACCTCACTTCTGTTTAGGTGTAATAGCCCTTTCTATGCAGCTCATGCGGTTTAGGAAAAAGGTTTCTTGTGTCTAAGACAGTCCTTATTGTTCTAAGAGTCCAATTCCTCCTTCTCTAGAACTGGCATAAGAATGTACACTTGTCTTAGTTCAGGCTTCTATAAACAAGTATAATAGATTGAGTGGCTTATAAATTGAAATTTATTTCTCACAGTTCAAAAGGCTGGAAGTCTGAGATTAGAGTGCCAGAATGGTCAGGTTTTGGTGAAGATTGTTTTTCTAACTTGCATACTGCAGTTTTTTCATTGTATCTTCACATCTAGGTAAAGAGAAGGTGAGAGGACTTCCTGGGGTTCCCTTTAGAGTCACCAATCTCAGTTATGAGAAGCTCACCATTACGACCAAGGGCACCACCTCCTATTTCATCACTTTGGGGATTACAATTTTAACATATGAACGGAGGAGTCATAAAGATTTAGACTATTTCAACAAGTCATCCAATTCTGGCCAATAAGAGCTAGAGAAAAGTTTGGTGAAAGCTTCTAGAAAATTGTTTTTAACATTTAAAACAGAGACAAAATGTCTTTCTATCACATCATATGTCTATATGTGAACAAGAGAAAATATACTTGCTATTACAAACTAAGCATTAGAGTTATAGGGATTATAGGAATGTGTAATCTAGATGAGTAGGAATATAGAAAGTGTTTAACAACACTACAGAGGTATTAGGCTAATGAACCTTAAAAACTTCTATCCATCTGGAGTTAATATTATTTGAGCCAATGACTTTTCTTAGTATTAAACTAATTTGGGTCATATTTTCTGATCTATATAGGCAAAAGTATTTTAAGTACCACAAGACAGCTATTTTTTATCATCAAATTTCCCACCAAGTAGAATTTTATAGATTTTTGACCCTTACCTATTGCTTTCTTGCTATAGGGAATAATTTTCAGGGAAACTGATGTTAGTGTTATTCCATTTGTCTAGAATGCCCTTCCCACACATTTGGCTGATTGATTCAAGCCTCAGGTAAAGATTTTTAAAACTTTGGCTTATATATTTCATAGCAATAAGAGTTTATGGTGCTGCACTAACAGACAAGCTGTTTAACTACAGTTGCTAGTGCTTTAACAAATGCATCTTTATCTTTCCAGCACCTATTCAGAACCATATATGAGAGTAATATTATTTTAAAACAAGTATTACATTAATGGCTCTCCAAACCATTGGTTGTAATTCTATTATTCAAAATGAATACTGATGATGATGATTTTACATCATATTGACTGTATGATCAGAATAAAACATCAACAGGTGAAAATATAAACATAACACACAATTCATTGCTTTTAAACCAGACTCACAAAAATGCTTCAGGAATCAGTGGAATGCTTTTGACATGAGGAAAGAGAATGCATAACTAAAGGTGACTTAAAATAGGTTTTCTTCCTCCCCTGTGATAAGTAAGTGATTGGAGTTAGGTGGTCCCAGGATTTAGATGATCAGTGATTCTCTTGGCTCCTTTCCATGGTCTGAGTAGGACTGCCACAGCTACACTTTATCTCCTCCATTTCTACCATTGTGTCTCTCATGTATTTCTCGTTCCTATCAGAAATCAATATATTAAATCAGAAAAATCACAGCAAGTTATTCTTCTCATCTTATGACAGACACAAACCAAGCATTGGCCAAGTGTTGTGGGATCATTCAGACAAGCCAACCATCCTTTCTTTATCATATTGACACTCAATATCTGAACAAAATTGAGGTTTTGTTAATAAGAAGTAGGTAATGCCTGAATATGGGAAGCCAACATCTGCCCTTACCATCTCCTATATAAGATATTTAATCTGTTTTTTTTTTCTAAACAACTCTTTTCCCTCTAAAGTACAATCTAACGTTTACCACCATGGATAGTCAGCTTTGTTTTCACCCACGCAAGACCACCATGCTATCACAGCCAAAGAGGCAGGAAGGACTGGTACAGATACCAGTGTCTATACATCAGCCACCTATGTAGGACAGAAAAAGTGACCTAATCCATTATATTCAACACGTGCTAATAAATAGTACATGTGTCTTAAAAGACATTTTAGCATGAGATCTGGAATTCATGATTTCAAAATGAAAGGCAGTTTTAATGAAAAGTAATGTGGCTATAAACATACATTACAAATGGAGAGATAGTGGGTACATGTTTATATTTTAATATCATGCTGGACTGACACTGGTTTTCATCCCACCAGTGTGAGTTAAGTACACATTCTGAAAAAAAAATTGAGTTTACTGGGCAGCAAAATTAAAAAGGCATAACAAATTCACATGAACAAGTTATCCTCCTATCATTTTAATTGTCACTTCTCATCACCAGTTAGAATCACCCAACTTTGGTAGTCTCATCTACTTTTTTTTTTTAGCTCCTGGTCTTATCTTGCTCTTATAAATTAATTTACTTATATATTTGGTTTGTTGGCACTTGCTGAGTATGAATCTCTCTCCCATTTTACAATCCTATTCCTCTGTGTTTTTTAAAAATTTCAATTTTTTTTCTAATTAATTATTCCTCTGGTTTTCAAGCTATTAAAACATATCCTCTTCAGAGAAAAAGGGAACTTTACATCTTAATTTTCCTATTTATTTGTGTAATTTACTCTGCGAGTTTCTCTTGGTTCTAAAAATGGGCATCTTTGCCACATTTAGAAGACACCTTTATAAAAGTTTGCATTTTTTTAACTTATAATGATAGTTTGATAATCTGGCATCTTCTTTTCTATTCACTGTCATGGTGGCATCTCCTTCATAGAACACTTCCTAGCACAAAAATAGATAAATTATGGCTTGATGTGTGGTCTGATTTTCCTACTTGCCTGGAATCTGCAGTAAGTCATAATGAGAATATCCCAGTTCTTCGTCATCACCCCCTACAAGAATAGTTTCTTAAACATTATTAGAGTCCAGTAAGTTTATATTGAAGATGTAAGTTAATTCATAACCCTATTTAGCTTAATCTTCATTCTCCAATAATCAGTAGCTGATTTATACTAATGAAACAGATACCCATTAAGCAAAGATTGAATAAGCACATGCCACATGCCAGTGTATGGAGAGAGGATAAAGCTTTTGATCCCGAGGACCGCCCATGACATTGAAACTTATCTGATTTTTGGAAAATAAAATTCTAATTTTAAAAACTGGCAACAAGTGTACCTACCATGGCTAATGATGTGTTGGTGCCACTTCTCAAGCCTTTTCGTTCAGTATTTTAAACAAATTTAAATATAATGAAATTGCTTTAAATCAAAGCTACATGATACTTTCCTGTGAAGAAGTCAGACTGAAATAGGAAAGCTGGAGGGAAAATTTTGAAAGAAGAAAGAGTCATGCAGAGGGTGATTAGGGTCCTTCATGATGTCAAGTGCTCATGGACTGAAAGCTGGACAATCAAAATCACATATGCATGAAAACTACATCTCAGCCATAAAAATAACCATCACAGTTATATAGTAATATTTCTTTCTGCTCAAATAACGGGGCCCATGAGAACTCTTAGGAGATATTTTTAATTTGGAATGTACTATTTTTTATATTCTCCCATTATTCTACCCATGCTTCAAGTGCCATCTCTCCTAAGAAGTCTTCAGTTATTCCTCTAGCTAAAAGCAATCCTAACTACATTGCAGAATTGTTTGGAAGAAAAAAGAACAAGTAAATGTGAGCATACTTTCTGAACTGTAAATATTTAAACAACAATTAGTTCATTCATTCTTTAATTCAACAAATATTTATTAATCACCTACCATGTGCCATCTTTCTTCCAGGAAGTGGACATACATTAGTTAAGCAAAAACAGAAATCTCTTATGATACTACTTTAAAATAAGAAAAACCTATTATGTACAGTGGTGCGCACCTGTAATCCCAGTGACTCGGGAGGCTGAGGTAGGAGAATCACAAGTTCGAGGCCAGCCTCAGCAACTTAGTGAGACCCAAAGCAACTTAGCAAGATCCTGTCTCAAACTAAAAATAAAAAATCTAAAGATGTAGTTCTGTGGTAAAATGCCCTTATGCTCAGTTTCCTGTGCCAAAAATAAATAAATAAGAAATAAAATAGGAGAAAAACCAAAACACACACACACACACACAAAGATATAAGAAGGTGAACTTTATGAAAACCTGTAAAACCTGCAGCAATCCAGGGAGAGGGTAAAGAAAACACAAAATTCCCTGAAAAGAAATTGTGTTTGGGTTCTTGGAGGAAGAACAAGGAAGCCAGTGCGACTGGAGCAAGTGAGGGGTAGGAAGTAGAGAATGAGGTCAAGAGACCATGGGAGAGCAAGTGTGTACATCATATACACATGAGGGCTTACTTATCAAACGTTATCAATCAGTTATTAATAATTAGTGTTTGTAATTAACAATAAGCAAATATTTCCCTACTTGAGCAATCACAGCAACTTTAATGATATTTTCTTGATGGTCTTTAAGATCCTTTTTCTGTTATTCATTGCATTGATTCTTGATTCAGATTAACTATTACTCACTATTTTGTACCTTACAACAGTACACTGGATAATTTGCTGCCCCTTTCACTGAGTTATCTCTAGCGGTGCTTGCTTTGTTGAAAAATGGCCACCATCTTGGCTCCACCTTTACATCAACCAAAGCAGAATTTGGTAAAATTTTATGAGTTTTATTTAGTCATAATCTGTATACCTGTTAATCAGCCCTGTATGGACGCGTGCTTCTTCACATCTTGTTTGGGCATGTCAGTGTTCTATAGAACTGCCCTGGGTTATACATTCTCTTTCTGTAAGTTAACAAAGAATATTCAATGATTACCATGTGCCATGCATTGTAGGAATGCCCTGGTTAATATGATAGACATTTTCTCTGTCCAAATAATTCTCATGCTCTAGTGAGGAAGATAGGCATGATTTCCAGTTGAAATGCTTCATATGTGAAAGTGATTCCTCTTGCTTCTAGACTAAGTTAACATTTAAATATGAGTTCATGGTTAAAAAAAATTACCATTTGTATGGCAAGCCCATATGAAAATTTTATAAGAGCTATTTTATTTAGTATTCATAAATCTAGACATGTGGGCATCACTTCTATTTTAGAGATGCAGACACTGAGGCACTTAAAATCTTTAAAAACCTAAATCTGCCCACCTTCAACAGCACCTTCTTTCTTTCACAGACATTGTGTTCTCAACTGGTTACCTCTTTCATGTATCACCAAAAGTTTTATAGGTATTAATTAATTTTATATAGCAAAATATGACAATTGTGGGTAAATTTGGGGCTTGTCATACCCATTTCCTCATAATGTCTGAAGACCATAAATTCTGACAACATCCACTGTACCAGGTGTTATTTGATGTGATATTGAAAATGAGCATGTGAGTGACCATAGTTAGAGCAATGGAGAGTATAAGCAAGACATGGGACCATTTGAAGATAAGGCATTATGTTTTAAGAATAATACCTAATTATTCTAAGTAGCTATTATTTCCAGCTGTTTGTATACCCCTTCACAAACATTTGCTCAATTTTGAGAATGAATTGATTTTAAGAGTATAGTCTAAGATACCCTGTTATAAGTTGGCAACATATCTTTTCTGAGAACTCCAACGGACTCAATTCGCTTCTCTGTCCACTGAAGTAGAGAAACTGCCAAAAACTTCAAAGGAATGTATCTGTGTCAGAGTTTTAAGGGAATATTAATGATTTCTCTAACAGGCATTTTGTCCCCATGTACAACAATCATAATCTAGTCTCCACTGCTCAGGTTAAGAATAGGGATGGTCTATGTACTTTTCTTTGGAAAAGAACATATAGTCATGTTCTGATGTATTTTCCACAGGTACATATGTGCATATTCTTAGCAGTTTTAAGATCTCCTCAGCTTTATGAAGTGCATAGGAAACTGCTGCTTGGCTTACTTGACAGAGGGTGATTTTCAATGTAAATTGGCAAGGACAGAAATAGTCCCTTCTTTATGAAAAACTTCCTGAACACTCCATTATTGAACATATTAAATACTTTCTGCTGATCTACTTCATTCAGGACTAGTCATATTATGCCATAAATAGCAGTTTCTCATGTGTATGTCCCAAATGTAAACTGATCAGTCTCATAGGCTGATTTTTCTTACTCTTTGAGAAGCTGGTATGTGGTATTTGGAGCTTTCTTTGCTTGAAATACAAAGTCTAAACACAATCAGCATTTTCTCAATTTAATATATTTTGCAGAAATTTGAGTCACAGGGAAAAATCACATTTTAAAATTTGTCTCCCATAATTTATGTGATTTTCTAACCAGAAACTATCTCTTTCTGTGGGATCTCTCCTGTAATTTTGTGTTGAGTTGTACCAGTATCCTAGCCTACATGTACCTTTTCTTTATTGTTTTTTTCAAGTTGATTGTCAGCACTACCACTTTATACCCTATTTTGAAGAATAATAGAAGGTGTCCAGTATCACCTTCTACTCTCACTTCTCATATTCTTCTCCATTCTAGTCCTCTGGAGGGGAAAATAATTCAGGTAACGTAACGATCACCTTCTAGAAAATTAAAAGAAGAAAAGTTACAAGTAATTTCCAAGTAGGTCTATTTCATTCCCCTTACTGATTTGAACATACTTCAAGGTATTACACTATGCTGATCTATGTTATTCCTAGTTCTTTACACTTGTTAAATACTATAATGCATGCTGTTTGGTAGATTTTTATTAGAATAGCTCATCTGTTAAAGTAAATTAGTAAAATGAAGATTTCCTTTTCTCTGACATATCAGGAAAGGAGTGTATGATTGAATTTTATGTTACTGGAAGGAAAAAAAATCTAGTAGCCCATTTTTGTCTGGAGTTTTTCAAAAACCTCTATGTGACCTCACTGAACTTTAAGTTCTTGGAAGCCAGAGACTTGGTTTATCTCATCTGTGTTACATTTTGAATATGAGATTTCTCCAAAAGCTTCTGTTAATTCAGGAATAGTCAGAGATGAAATGATAGCTATATATTAATCATGATAGCTATATACTAATCGGTTCATCCTAGTTTGAATGGTCTGACTGGGTGGTAACTCTAGGTGGGTGGAGCATGACTGGTGGAAGTGGGTCACTGAGGGCTTGCTGTGGAAGGGTTGTTCTTCCTGTGACCCTTCCCACCTTAATGTTAAACATTAACATGTGGTAGGAAACTTTTTATCTCCATCCTATTCTCTCACAGACTCAAATGCCAAGCCAGTCACTGTCAGTCAGGGTGACATAATATTGTAATCTATATTTGCCAATACACTTAAGTATTTTGTACATAGTAAGTGTTCATTAAATGGGTTGAACTTAATTTTATACAATTAGCTATACATTCATAGAAGTAGAATTTGAAAACAGAACTTAAAAAAGTTTAATTTTTGTAATCATTTTATAGAAATCAGCCAACAACCTACAATTTTAAAAAAATAGATGTATTAATAAGCATAGGAAAAAACAATGGTGAAATATAAATAAAAAGGAATATTTACTTTAATATTCTAACAGATAGGAATACAAAGACATATGAACATATATTGTAGGTACATAAGCAGGCAATACAATCTAAAATTAAGGAGCTTTTTTTAATGTTATAACTCTGCTACTTTTCTAAAGTTTTGATTGATTCCCAGGGAAATGAAATAATCTCTTTAGATTTAATGTTAACATAAAAATGGAAATCAAATTAACTAGGCATATACTTTAAAGAAACAGGATATATCTAGATATATTTGGATATATATAATACATAAAGGTTAAATACCAATGGTAAAATCTTCCTGATCTTTTTAGATATGTACTTAACATCATAAAATACCCTGCTACACTTTAGAAAATAATGTCTGCATCCTGATCCATTTAGAAACTATTTATATAATGAAAATAAAATAACTTCCACTGGCTTAATACAGAAAATAAATTGCATTCATAATGATTTTCATATTATCTATTCACTATCAAGACTACCAGACTCTTATTTATTTTAAAATGCTTTCTTGTACATAAACTACTGTAGAGAAAAAACATTTTCATTTTCATTTGAAACCAAATATCAAGCTTAAAACAGAATGACAGATAGTGAACTGTATTTAATTTTCTTTTCTTATGCAGGAGCAAATACACTAAGTAATTCAAGTTCAGAGATATTGGTTTATGGCATTTTCAAAGCAATGAAACTAAGGAAGTGTTATTGAGTTAAAGATCACACAATGTGAACTGTCAGTGTCTGATGGGAAGAATAAGGTTATCAAAAACCCTTTGGCTGTATCTATGTAATGCCAAAATTTTGTCTGAACACTAAAATATTCCTTTAACTCAACTGGGTGAAGGTTAGTTCATTGGCGTGGTTTAAATCCTGGAGGATATCGGAGATTCTTAGATCTGTGACCTTTTCTTGGGAGAAATGAGGAGAAAGAGCTGGGTGTTGTGATAGTGGGGATATGTAATGAATTGAGAAAACTTCAACATCTTTTTCTTTTACTACTAGAGCCTCATGGGATTTAACAAAAACTGATTTTCTATGGGGAAGATTTTGATATCTTTATTGATACCTCACTTTCAGTTGTTTTTTTTCCACAGAAAACATGTGGGAACAATGTAATATTTTTCATTTATAGATAAGAGAAATACTCTGCATTTCAAACTTTCATTGTTATAGAATATAGATATAGAAATTAAATAAATAAATGTGTTTAGTTATTTTATTGGGACAGGAATTCTGATACATAATGGGTGAGAACTTGAATTATTTTAATATTCTGGGAAGGGGAATTACCATCTAACAGATTTTTGTAAATACATAGTTTTCATTCTGACAATAATATTAATATTTCTTTGTTTCTGCTTTTTTACTTGTTTGTTTTTGTTTTCATTTTTTTGCCATTCTGGTGATTAAGCAAGCGCCCCCCCACATGCTCCATTGAGCTATATCCCAGCCCCCCAATAATATTTCTAAAACACGTTATGAATGTTTTACATAAGACATTTACATGGACATATTCATGGACACGAATATTCATTGCAAATTTGTTGAAAGCGTGAAAATTTTAGAACCCACTTACTAGCTGCTAGTAAGAAAGTGATACTTAAATTATGGTACATTTACCCAGTGGGATTCTCTGAAACCTATTAAAAGAATGGGATATCACTGTATTAATACTAAAATAGGAGGATATGAAAGTTATAAGGCAGTATATATTGTAAGAATATATTTCTGGAAGATAAAATTAACAACATATATGTATATTACTATATGCTGAGAAAAATTCAGAAAAGTACACCATATTAATAACTGTGGTTACTTGAAGGAAAGGAATTATATAGAACTTACATATTTTTACCTTATAACATTTTTGCACTGCTTTGGATTTTAACAATAAGCATCTTGAATTTCCTTTTATATCATTGTCAGAATCTTAAAAGAACTAAATACTCTTACTTTTCTACCTTTTATTTCTCAAATTTAAACTCTTAATTGCTAGATGAATGTTGGGAACATCTTTCATGATTTAAATTATGCATACTGCTATCACAGTCTGAACAGAAGATTTTAGTTAAACAATATTATTAATGCTATTGATTAGTGCAACCCATAAGAAAAAACAACACAATTGTGTTGATCATTTAACTGATGGAGATAACTGGTATTTTAAACAGATTTTTGGTTTCACTGACAATGAAAATATATTAGGGCCATAATGAATAATAATTAGAATATGTTTTTGTTTCACTTAGAAGCTATCAATAAAGTTACATACTTACTTTGTAGCTACATCATGGTGACAAGGTTTGTTTCTACTGCCAACTCTTATGGTGTCATGTTCAACAGAAAGGAAATACATAAAATTTTATTAAGCATAACATGAATATTTGGACATCAGAAAATAAAAAAAATCTCAAAAATTACAATGTAAACAGTTTCAAAATACTTTCAAAATATGTCAGGCTTAACATCATAAAAATACTTCTACAATAAAACATATAAATGCTGGTTAAAAATAGCAAACTACCTCTATTTTTATTTTTTCATGGACACAGGAAACTACAAAAAATTATTGAAGGAGGGAATCTTTGGAGGCCAAAATTAAGAGAAATCAGGAAACACAAGATGAAAAGCATTAAACAACTCAAAGCATTTAAAATTCTCATAAGGGAAGTTGCCAATTTCAGTCATCTAGAATTTATCTACTAACAGTCAACTGAATATTTCACTAGACCTTTAGTCTAAGAAAGGTGGGAGTTAAATAAAACCTCTACTTAAAGGTGAGATCCCGGAAGGGTTTCATTTTTACAACATTGTTATTTCAAAAACACCTACCTAGTGAAAAATAGGGGTTATAAGTTCCATTGTCTGCATCAACTTTGGCTCTGGGTGGGGAAGAAAATCTTTTCTATAAGGATTCATAATCATAGGCATTTCCTTTTCAGCATTTGGAATTTATTTGTGTGATCTGGGAAATAAACAGCTAAAAACTGAAATGATTTAAGTAGGTAGCTCCCTGGAGCTCCTGAAAGAAACAAATACAAATTATTTTTGGAGAGAAACAATCAAAGTTTCACATAATTCCTACAGGTAAAGATCAATGGAAAATAAGCTCACAATACAAAAAAATACACCATCATGAACAAAAGTCAGGAAAAACTAAATCAGCCCCTCAAATTATAAAAGAATACCATATACTGAAATTGTTACAGCATATAATATTAAATAGTAAATAAAAAATATGAACAAGAAATATGATACTTTCAGAAAAGATCAGAACATTTTAATACATAACTAAATACAACTTAAAATTATAAATGTAATTAGTGGTATTAAATACACAATGAAGTGATAAATATCATATTAGATAGTTGAGAGAAAATTAGTAAACTGGATAATAAAGACCAAAAATTTGCAGAAAATGTAATACAGAGATAGACAAAGAGAAAAAATATGAAAGAGATGGTAGCAGATATAGAAGATAATGGGTATTAGAAATAATATATAAATAAAATGATAAATTTTAAATCCCTAGTGACATGAAAAGAAAGAAATAAAGTAAAATAAAATAATAGGAAATAACATGAAAGGAAATCCCATATCTAAACACATATTATTCAAAGAAGGGGGAAGAAAATGGCTCGTCAGTCACCAGAATGGTGGAATGATTGGCTACAAAGATATGACAATTATACCGAGTACAGACATTGCAACTTCAGCAATGGACACCAAAGCCTGGGGGAAAATATCTTCAAAACACTGGGAACTATCCACTGTGAATTATATGCCACTTAATTTATTATTCACAAATAAAGTTAAGAAAAAACATTTTCATTATGCATTTGGAGATATGGCAAGCCCAAAGAAAGAAGAAGTGATAACTATTTTCTTGCCCTGACTTCTAAAGAAAGACAATTGGTGCATCGTAGTTTATTGGTTTATCACAGAAATGATTTGGTGTCCATAATGCAAAGATTCTTGGATTAAAGGATTGTGTCATCAAAGGGAAAGTATTGTATGTGCTCTTAATTGTGTGTGCATGTAGTCTGAACTCTGATCAGTTGAGCGGTATGATTCGTATATTTGCAGACTACTGGATATTTTCAGTAATTTATAGCTATCATTTAAAAAAGTGACAAAGTGATAAAAAGTGATATAAAGTGTTCTAGAAAAAAAAAAACTACTTATCTGTTCTTTAAATAATTCCTAACCATTCAAGTTAGTAATAATGAATTGTATTAAAATTTAAGAACATGGTATAATGCAATTTTGGGGGTGAGTACTAGAGATTGAATCAGGGGTGCTTGACCACTGAGCCACATCTTCAGCCTTATTTTGCGTTTTATTTAGAGACAGGGTCTCACTGAGTTGCTTAGAACCTCACTTTTGCTGAGGCTGGCTTTGAACTCTAGATCCTCCTGTCTCAACCTCCTAAGCTGCTGGGATTACAGGCATGTACCACTGTGCCCAGTGGATAATGCAATTTTAGAATTTGAAAATTTTAGATTAGTTACAAAATATTAATTTTAGAATAAAGAAATGTATTGAAAATTTTTATATAGTTATGAAAATATCTAGAGATGACAAAGATATTCTCAGAAAATATTTACACTGTACTATGTTGACAAACTTATCTACATTTTTTTCCTTAAAAGATGTTTTATTCTTCGTGGCTGCCTTTTTTGCTCAGATTTTATCTAAGATGAGATTTTTGTTAGACTTCTAGCATGATAAATGCAGTCTGAAGTTCTTGTGAGAGCAAAGTGCCAATTTGATATAGCACTACACAGAACACAGACTTGGGAGTTCGCAATCTGTTTTTAAGAGATCTGTAGGGTGAGAAATATTAAGCAAGCAATGTGTACCACACTTAAGAATTAATAACACAGAAAGAAAGAATGGAGAAAAGCCAAAGACATTTTGAAGAACAAGATGAGGGAGCTTGTGCTCCTTATATACCAATATTGATTATAAAGTTATAGTATTTCAGATAGTTTTCAAGTTGGACAGGATAGAATGACAAATGAAAATAAATTAACAGCTCAAAAAATAGAAAAACAAACTAATATATGATAGACTATTCTGTAGTACGGTAGCACCGCTTTGGGGGTGGGGAATTAAGCCCTACCTCACACCATACAGAGAATCAAATTCAGATGGTCTAAAGTCTGGAAGGAACAAAATCTAATATTATAAAGCTTTAAAAAAACACATAAAAGATATTCAAAACATTTAAGTGGTAAAGCTTTCCTGAAACTAGATACAAAGCACATAATGGAAAGAATTAATAAATTTGACAATACTGAATGAAAGCTTTTTTTCATAAAACTGAACCCATATTGAGTAATAACAAAAGATGAAACATAACTGACAAATAATTAGAATCCAGAATCCATGAACACATGCACACTCACAGAGTATTAGTCAACTTTGTTGTTACTGTGACCAGAACACCTGAAAATAACAACTTAGAGGAGGAAAAGATTATTTTGGGCTCACCATTTCAAAGGGTCAATCCATTGTCAGCCAAATCTGTTGCTCTGGGCCTTAGGTGAGGCAGAACATCATGGCAGAGGAAAGATGCTTGGCAAAAGGCACCAGAGAAGGGATGGGGGGGCAGAGGGAAGAAAGAGAGGAGAAAGAGAGAGAGAAAAGAGCTCTGGTGAAAAGCCAGGGACACATGTAATCTCAAGGGTATGCCTCCAGTGATCTACTTCCTCTAGCCATGTGCCACATGCCTATAAATTACCATCCAGTAGTCCATTTAATATTAATCCAGCAAATGAATTAATCTACTGATTAGGATACAGCTTTCTTAATGTAGTCACTTCACCTCTGGACATTCCTGCATAGAATAGCATGTTTCCAACACATGAGATTTTTTTGGGGGGAGGGGCACTTCAGAGCCATATTACACAAACACACACACATACACACACACACACACACACACACACACAGAGATCAAGAAAAAGAAATTGAAAATGAATGAAATATGTACATAAACAACTGATATTTGAAATGTGGATGGCAAATAAACCCGCTAAAAGGCACTCAAACTCACAAGCAAGCAGGAAAATATGAATCTAACATATGATAGATTCATATCCCACAGACTGTACAACGTGAAAATGTCTGATAATACCAAGCATTGCCAGCATATGGTTCAAAAAAGACTTTTTAAAATTTATATTTATTTATTTATTTTTAAATATTTATTTATTTATTTTTTAGTTTTAGGTGGACAGAATATCTTTGTTTTTATGTGGTGCTGAGGATCGAACCCAGTGCCTCACGCGTGCTAGGCAAGCACGCTACCACTGCGCCACAATCCCAGCCCCTATTTTTAACTAGTATATACAAACATAAAAGTTGTACAGTTATGGGAGACCATACAAAGTTTCAATACATGTTTTCACTGTGTAATTTTCAAATCAAGGTAAATACATAATCTCATCAAATATTTATCACTTTCTTTATGATGAAAAAAATCAAAATCCTTGCTTCTAGTTTTTTGAAATACCTAGCACATTATCTTCTCATTATCTATAGCTGCTCTATTGTGCAAGAGCACACCAGAACTTCTTGTGTGAACCTAAATAGACCAGTAACCTTTGACTATTTTCCAGCCTCTAGTAATCACCATTCTACTCTCAACTTCTATGAGATCAAGCAAAGAAAGCTCAGAAATGCTACTATGAATGCAAATTCTTGAAGAACAATTTAATATTGTGCATATTATACTTTACAACCCAGAAATCCACTCGTAGGTGGTATGTAAACTCAAAAAACTCTTTTATGAATACACAGAGGTATAAACAAACATGGTCATAACAGTATTAGTTATAATAGCAAGCATTATCATCAGAATATAAATATCATAAATTCCTACCATCAACTATACTGCAGAGGTTAAAATCAGTGAACAAGAGAGATACATATCAAGATTGGATCATTCTTACTACACACATAAAGCTGATTTTTTAAAAAAATTAAAAGCATGTTATGAAAGGAAACATTATTTCTGTAAGTGTTAAGTATGCAAAACAGTACAAAAATAATGTTAGTGGCATAAATGCACAAAATTTATGAATATACAAATAATATAAAACTTAGGAATGAGGTTGCAGGGCCAAGGGGAGATAGTGGAACTGGATTGGAAGTTTCAATTATATCCATAATGCATAATGCTCTCCTTCTTAAGGTAGATGGTGAACACATCAATGAACATTTTTTGTATATCTTAAATATTCAAATTAAGTTTTAAAAATAAAAAATAATAACCCAAAGGAATTAAAATCTACAGTGAGGAAGCACTCTCTTTAGCTAAAATTGATGGTTAATCTGAGAGATCAGTTTTCACAGTAAAGGCCATCTAAAAAATTCATTTGAAGAATCATAATGTCCTACTACCATTTCCTATTCAAAACTTCTTCCTGGCATTTCAAAAGCTAACCACAACAGAGCTTTTCTGCCCTTATGGTACCCAACTGATATTGATATTTTCATACTAGACTCTATCATCTTTGAGCTCTTCAGAACTGTAATTCCATGCCTCAAAATTTAACAGTTTACTATTATCCCCATTATCAATATCTCCTGAAGCCAATCTCCTTAAGATATTAATTCACAAAGCTGAGTATTATCCTCTCTGTATATAGCACTATTTTAATAAAAATTCACTAAAGAGGATTTCTTTTAAGACAAAGGACATGTTATGCATCCAAAGAAAAAAATATTGGAAAAATATTTGGTGCCTTTTGTTTAATATCAATCACCATGTATTTCATTTTCAGATAAGGTTAGTCTTGTTTATCCTGGGAACACACTATCATTTCAAAGATTTTAGTAGCATGGATCAAGAACTTGATTAACAACTTAAAAAATTTTATAGCCTTAATATATACCCATTTATAGATTCCATCTGAACAGCTAGTCTGTTAAAACTATCTTGATCTAATTTTTAAAGTTGTGATTGTTGGACTTTTCCATGGATGACAGCAGAGGACGTTTAGCATTTATCTTTCTCCAACGCAGTCATCTGCATTGATGGTGGGCAACTTGGAGTTTAAAGACAGTATCTACTTTGCATTCCAATAGTTCCATAATTCCACGAAAGCACTGAAATCTCTTCAATATGCTTCATTGTTTAAATAGTGAAGGTGGCAAAATTTTCTTCAAGATTCATAAATCTTCGGGAAAACAATTGGGCCATGGCATTCAAAGCCTATTCTAAAGAGAATGTCTTCTTTTATTGTTTAATGCAAAATTCATGTTTCATGTTAAGTCTTTTATCCATTTGGATTTTTATGACAAAATATCAAGATTGTTAAATAAGCTAAGTGAGAAAGGACATGTGGCTTAAATATATTATAGCAGCAGCATCAACTCATAATTTGGGGTCCCGAAAGTACCACCTTTGTCCTCATTGGAAAGGAAAAAGCTTGTTTTCACTCAGGAAAACAATTTCACTCAACACACGGGATGTCACTTTATCAGAAATTAGGTGACCTGCAGTTACCCATAATTAGTTGTGGTTTTATATAAAATAACTTCTATGAAATATTTGGGTATGAGAGAATCCTGGAGTTAAATAAGAAATTCTGAGTTCAGGAACAGGGCAGCTGAGTACCTTTCTGAGATGAGCCTTTTTGCCTTTCTTGTAAGTGTGGATCTACAGATTTTTAGGAATGAAATAATATATATGACAGTATTGTGTAAATCGATTCAAGAGAACTGGGAACCTATGAAGGATTGCTTTAATAGGATTCTTGTATCGAGTTATTGTTCAATAGATATCTAAATGTTTTATATTATCCTATTTGGCTGAGACATTAAGATGGTGTGAGATGTTCACAAGGACAAAACTGTGTGAAAAATTAGAGCTCAACAAAGGTTAATTTAAAAACAGTTGTTCTTTTGACATGTTTTCCCCCATTTATTTGTCATTTTCAGAAGCTGTTTCATGGTGTTTTGTAGCACTTTAAAAAAAAAAATGATCAGGCTTTCCAAAACATATTCTCACTACTTTTCCTTTCTACATGCAAATTATACCAAACACTGGGAAACCACCCTTAAAAGTCAGCCCACCTTTCCAGTCAAGATAAAGTGGACAATAATCTTTTTCCTTGGTTCTCTGCAGATTCAATTTCAGCCTCCTAAGGCTTTTCTTAGACAATCCTCAGCAGTCAGGAAAAATGGTTTTTAACCTTGAAGATTTTAGTATTCCAAATCTAATACAAGCAAGTGCTTTTTCTTTTTAGTAAACTGTAAGCTTGCATACACCTCAGCATGGCATTTAAATGCCACACACAGTCTGACTGTATTAACGATTAGAGAAGGAAAGGGAAGAGTCTTCCTCTTCTATAAGAAACAACAACAAAAACAAAAACCCTATAGGCTATATCCCACAAAAGAATGATTCCAGGACAATAAATCTGTTATAAGATTACATCAGATGTGTCTAGAAAATACAAGTCTACATATATAGTACTAGTTTCAATATTTTTTAGCATATCGCTGCTTATAAGAGTTTAAAGGAAGTGTGTGAGAACAAAGTGTGGGTGCCTTTATGTGAGGAAGTGTGTGTGTGTGTGTGTGTGTGTGTTTCTGTGTGTCAGGGCAGGAGGAGGGGCGGTGACTAAATGAAGCGAAAGTTGGGAAACCCTTCTGTTTTTGCGCACTCCCAGAGCAGCAACCCGGCCCCAGAATGAGAAGGGGACGTGAGCTGGCACAAGGGTCGCTGCCATGACTGATATGAAGCGACTGGATCCGCAAGCAGAGACTTTTCTCCTTGGCAGCCAACAACCTGCAGCAGACAAGGCGGGCGGGGGAGGAAACCCCGAGGAGGCGCTCCGGGCCGCCTCTTTGCTGAGATAGCAGGAGCAGCAGCCTGCGGAGCCACGAGCTCAGCGTCACTGAGCTGGTGCGGGTGCAGGGGCGCGCAGGCAGGCGCACAGGCAGGGAGGCGCTTCTACCCAGTCGCAGGCGCTGCAGGACAACCGTGCCGCCAGAGCGCCCGGGGCCGGTCCGCAAGCGCGAGAAGCCTGCGGCTGCGCTGCCCAGCGCGGTGCCGCGTGCCACCTGCCTAGCGCGCCGCGGGCGACAGGAGGAACCCAGAGAGCTCGGCCTGTTGTCCCGTTTTCGAAAAGCAGCCTGTGGCGGCGGAGCCGGGAGAAGGATAACATTTCAATTTTCTACGGGACTGAGATTTTTTTTTTTTTCTCCTCACAATTTGGGGGGAGTCCTAGTAGAGGTCAGAGGGACAAGAGAGTATCTCAAAAAGCTGCCGAGAGCTGTGAACATGGGCACCCCCTCCTATCATTGGAAAATCTTCTTGACATTTTTCACACTTTGAAGCAGCTGCAGCTGGTGTCGTCGGAAAAGGGGGTGGGAAAAAAAGGAGAGGGGGCGGGGAGAGTAGGGAGACACAGGCAGGAGCCAAGAGCAGCGCCTCCTCGCCTGCCAATCCTGGCACCTGTGCACCGAACCACTGCACCGAGGAGGACCCCACTCCCGGCGAACCCCAGGCTTGAAGCCACGGACTCCCAGCCTTTGGGCAGCGGGTTCTCTTCGGCGGGACCTGCAGCCTCCCATTCCGGCCACCGCCGCCGCCTTCGTCCGCCGGAGCACACTGCACCTCCGAGTAGCCCGCTGCGTCCCGGCCCCGGGGTATCCTAGCCGAGCCGAGGTGCCGCTGCGGGCAGCGGGTGTTAAGGAGTTGGGTCCCTTTCCTGCTCGTCTCTTCTCCGCTCAGGATTTATTGTCTGTGGAGCTTTCTGGAGGCGGACAGGGAGCTGCGCCTCCGCCACCGCCGCCGCCGCTGCTGCTGCGGTCGCTAGCGCGGTGCGCTGGGCAGGCGGAGGCCGGGGAGTGGACGCGCTCCTGCCTCCCCCGCCAGCGCTCTGGGCTTCCCCTCAGCGGCTCCCCGCGGGAACCTCACCAGCCGTCCACCTGAAGGGCATCAGCATCATGGTCTAACGTGGCACCTGCCTGGAATCCCCTCTTTCTCCTCCTCTTCCTCCTTCTCTCCTCCTCCTCCGAGGACTCTCGCTCCTACTCTACTGCGGACCCTCGAACACTTTAAGGAATAACCCTTAGCAGCTGCACGGCTTACGCTCTCCAGAACCTCATGGGCAGTTTCTCCCGCCGACTATGTGAGTAGAGCACTCTCGCACGGTAGCCGAGGGGGCTGCGGGGGACCTCGCTGCCTGCGGCCGCAGCGACCCTAGGCACACGAGGTGTGGGACCCCAGATGTCGGCGGGGGTGGGCATGGGAGGGCGGGAGTCTTGGGCGCTCGCTGGGAGCTGCTCGTGAGGTAGTCCGCGGAGGCAGCGGTGCTGTGGTAGGTGCCAGGCATTTGGAAATGGGATGCTAGCTGGGTGAGTGCACGGGAACCCTTAGTGGCTTGGGCTGGCAAGAGACCTTAAAGGGTTACATATTGCGAAAAGGAAAGGTAAAGAGCGAGTGTTGGGCGCGGGTGCTGGGACCATTGGTCCAGCTGAGGTTAGATTTTGCTCCTCTTTATTATCTTGGGCATCTCCAGTCAGCCTTTCCCCGGAGGTGTGTGAGGGATGAAGCGCGTGTTTGATAGACACACACACACACACACACACACACACACACACTTGTGGCAGGTCGCACACGTTTATCTTGGAGAATGGTGTATTACTGTCATGATAGCTAATTGTTTGAAAAATGCTTTTAGGAGATCTTTATGTCATTGAGGATTGCAGGGGTGGGGCTTAGGGGGATAAAGGAGAGGAAGGAGCATGAAAGACTAGAGGACGGAAAGAAGTGGGGGAGAATGGGATGAAAGCTTTCCCTAGGAGTCAGGGGAAATGATACTGCCCTCTCCCTATACCAGGCAACTCCTACCCGCTCATCTCCTTTGTGTTCCAGTGAGAAGCGGTGAACCTGCACTATTCCTAATTCAGCACTGGGCCCCTTTGCATCCTCCTCTCCCAGTCATTAAGGATGCAGGACGTGTTTCAGATCCTGTGTGGAAAGAGGGAGGAAAGCCCATTAGCATTAGGGTAATCATGGCACCCTAGCTCACTGGACCATGAGACTGGCTACCCGAGGTCTCTAGTCTGACTGTTTTTAGAGTCAAGAACCAGGAGGTGGGTGGGGATGAGGTTATACATACTGCCTTTAAAAATAGTGTGACTTCATAATAACGGAGATGGCTGCAGAATTGCTTCATTACACTACTTCACTATCCTCAGGGCGGAATAAAAGACCCTCCTCAGTCCTCTTCTCCCTCTTTTCCTTCACTATCTCCTCCCCATCAAGTCACAAAGCAAGCGGGTTGGGCGAGAAGGCACAGCACCAGGCGGAGAAGGGAAGGGGTCACTTTCACAACTCCTGGGAATCAGCTACAGAAAGAAACCATCTGCGACTCCCACGTTCCTTTCGAAGTTCTCCTTCAAAAGGAATTAGAAAAAGCGGGAGGGGGTGGGTGGGAATCAGTGAGACACAGGGGTCCGCCACCTGCTCTTTTCCATTACTTTTCCAATACACTCAACACCGAATTTACCTGCAGTGGTAATTGGGTCAGCAGGTAAATATGTGTACCTGTAAATGTTGAAATATGTCTCTCCTAATGGAAGAAAAGCAATTTGTATTTGAGCATATTTTAAGCTGGGCAATATTTCTAAGCACAATAGAGATTTTATAGCGTGGGCGAGCAGAGTGCATTCCACCGAAAGCAGGACACGTGATCCCTCCAGCCGGAGAGATACAGTATTAGGAACTCGATTTTCTTTGTTCCAGGCTGAGCCTATGAGATGCTCAGCATCTCAGTTGCTTAAGTCCTCATATAAAAGGAAAATAATAATAATAACAATAACAGCAACAATAAGTTGACCTTAGGCGAAAATAGAGCAGAAAGGAGCCCAGGTAGATGGTTGCCCATGAAGGGCTTGAATCCTCTTCTGAAATTCCATTTACTGCCCACCTTCCACCCCCACCCCGGCCCCAGCCAGCCCCCTCTTTTAAAATGAGGCATTCCCTGTGGGAGACGCTGTGGAAAAGTTCTCCAGCCCCTGCACACGTGGGTTCCACAGCGCCTCAGAACCTGCTGCCATTCGCAACAGATTCTGCCACCTCCCCAGTCCAAGTGTCACGCCTCAATTCAGGCATCCTTAAACTGACTTCCCAGACTCTAAGGGAACTACCAGGAGATCTTTTTGCAAAAGACTGTAGAGCAATCATGTCCCTGCTGCTTGGAAACCATTGATCAAACCAGGAAAGAGTGAGAAAGTAGAGATGCATAAAATATTTTATTTTTCCTCAAAAAGGGAAGGATTGAAGTACCCATGTATTGAGGGGTGTGTTCAGCAACGTCTGCGTTCGGGTTCCTGAGGTGTCTCTGGCTGTGGGATGTCCTGAAAGCTGATGATTTATTAATTTAATGAAAGTAAACTTGTTCCTCACCCAAAATTTAACAAGGGTTATGTGACTTAGAAATTTCTTTTTTCACTCCATGTATTATAAGCCATCTTAACCGGCTAAAGTTTTTTAAAACATAGGATATTTCTGTCCTGTGCTGCATTGCATCATATTAATATATCATGGCTGAGAAAGCATAGTCAATTTCCATAACATAATGAAGTGAAAGTTCTTTATACATTTTTTTAAATTTGACTGTCCAAGAAAAGATGTATACTTACCATGGCAACGCTTGCATTCTACATCACTGGTGCCTGCACATATGCAGCTTCAGAATTAGAAACAACTTCATAAAGGAACAAATATGGTCCAATTACAGTAGCCATGTTTTATTCAGAATTTTATCACAACTTTAGACTAGAATTTAAAATTTTCTTAATTAAAATATCATTCCATTTTATTTCATATGATTTTAGTTTTCTAATTCATCTATAAAGAACAGAACATACACTTAAAGTATTTTTGTGCATCTGTATTTTGGGTTGCTTTGGATTTTAAAATATTATAAAATTATTAATTAGTATTATGAAATTTTATTCCTTAGAATCTACATACTTTTGATTCCCAGGGGTATTTTTTACATTTCTCTTATTTTCTAATAAGTAATGCAGGATAAAATTTTAGGTGAAAACCCAGTCTTCTTAAGAATGACTTAAAATGTCCATTTTTAAGGACATGTCCGTTTTTTAAGATGTTTGATTGTAATTGATGTATCAAAATTATACCTTTTGATACTATAATTTTATTTTCTGAATGACTGTGGCCTCAATATAAGAATGAGTCACACATTCTATAAATTATAACTTCATTCCATACCCATATTAACCAAGTCAGAGAGTAACCCACTACTCATAAGTCATCATCTGGAATATTTCTGGATTCTTTTGTATTTTCTTCTTTGCATAAATCATTTCATAATTTTTGGAAAATTATTCCTTTTGAAGATACATGGTGTTTATTGAACACAATAATCATAATAATCAAACCAGCAATAAGATACATTATTTAGTATATTTTGTTCTCTTCAGTAATGATGACATCTTTGTAGAATATCATCCACACTTTCTTTGGATGAGTCATGTGAATCTGCAACTTAACTTTGGGGAACTATTAATTTGAATCTGTGACACAGAACAGACATTTAGTTGGTGACAAGCCTTCTGACCATTAAGTAATTCCTCTCTCTGAGGAAAGCTATACTGGAGATGATTCTAGGTGAGAACCTTGAGGTTTTTACTTTGAATATCTTCAACATAGGGGACACTTGAATCTTCATTAGAAGATTCTATAGTATCAGTATTAAAAAGTGATATTTTAATATTAAAATAGCAATGTCAACCTATAGTGTAATGATTATATCCTATTTTGAGGAAGCACACAAATAGAAGGAGTTTCATGGATAGGATTCTTATGTGGACTTTTATATAAATGTTTATTATAATAAACATCCATAATCAATGGACCCACATTGATACATTATCAACCAAAGTGCATTGTTTACATTAGAGTTCACACTCTGTTTTACATTTTGTGGATTTTGACAAATGTATGATAACATATCCTCCATTTTAATATCATACAGAATAGTTTCTGTACCCTAAAAATTCCTTGTGCTATACTCATTCATCCTTTCCTCCCTAAAACCTTGGTAAACAACAACTTTTTACTATCTCCATAGGTTTTCCTTTTCCAAAATGTTGCATAGTTGGAATGACACAATATATCACATATTTGGCTTGGCAATATTTGCATACATCTTAAAATATTGAATTGTGAATTCTTTATGAAAAATTAAGTGATAGTAAAAATCAACAATATTTGGAAGATGGTGACCACAAATCAGTGATCTTTCCCCTTTCTAAAGTTTTAACCATTTTCTGTTAATAGTTATGAATCACTGAGAATATGTTGTTATAGAAATGACTATAGAAATTTCCCTGAGACAGTCAAAGAGGGGTAAGAAAACCTTAGTTACTTCCAGAAGTAACATGTAATTGCGGATAACACAATCTCTTAAATCTGCACAATAGAGTTTATAATAATTGCTAGATAATTGTAGTACATATCAAATAATAAGACAGAGCAGGTTGGATATTTTAGAAGAGTGCAGTGTAAACTTTTAAATATAAATTAGTTTTTCTACAGTACTATTGTGTTTATGTGTGTATGTGTGTAGTTGTAGGTAGTGATGGCATAGTATATTTTAAAAGAATGCCATTTAAATAATTGAATATTTCTATTTTGTCTCTTGAAATTAAGTAAATATGCTCAGTAACCCACAAACATCATGCTTCTCTTACATTTAATAGTTCCTGAACTGTACTCATAATAACACCTACCAGTCACTAAACATGTTCTATGTATCAGGTGCTTTACTTCAAAAATCATCCTATAAGAAATATTATTCACATTTCAATTATTAGAAAATAGATGCGTAATGATAGCATAGTTAGAAAGTGATGGGCCAAGACTTAAACCTGCATTTGGTTCCTCGACCTTTACCCCCATATCATGTTCTTCATGGGCATAGATTGAAGTTTGTCAAGTAGCTCAAATATGTTATAAAATAGAACATTTTCCTGTTGTATAAAGAACAGATAAGATTTTGATCTAGCTTTTCAAAATGATCTAGAGGTTTGACAATAATTCACTGTATTTTTAATATTAGTATAAGAGATATTGTTGTTTACCTGGCATAATCAATTCATCACAGAAACATTTATGAACTTAGAATCTGTCATAAAAGTACATTAAGAAAGTTTTCAATAAAGCACATTTTGAGTCAATAGCTGTCATCTACACTTTGAAATTTTGATATAGTTGATAAATAAGCCTCCAGAGAAGTGTCAGATGTGCTATTTAAATTATTAATCATAATAGAAAAATATCATTTGTCACTCAAAGACACATGAAGAAATTAATAAATTTAAAAACTCAAAGAATTTTCTATGCACATTTTCATTGCATTGCTCCCTGCTTTGTTAAACTACTTAAAATCTCTATAAAAATTATATTTCACTTTAATATATATGCAATATGGAGTAGTTACCAGAGATGAAGTATTAAGATTTATATTCGCCATGACATGACCTGTTTAAATATTTTAACAATGAAGTAGATGTTTACATTGCTTAAAGAATTCATTTACTGATTTCTTAAAGTTAACATTACTCCAGTTATACTAGAGTGTTTCTCTACATCAAGTTCAGTAAGGTCAAAAACATATTTAAAACCAGGAGGGTTATACTATGTCCAAGGTAGTATCATAACAATATTGTTATATTGAAAACAAGGGAAATGTAGAAGGCATGGTGTGTGTGTGTGTGTGTGTGTGTGTGTGTGTTCAGATGGAGAAAATTAGATTTTGTGGTGCTCAAGAAGTAAAGTAGTATGAGGACAAGCAAGAATTTACAACTTATTGTAGAAAAGAGGTATCTGACCTGAAGAAAACAAACATACTGATAGTGTAAGTACTCTCACTTCTTTATGAGATTTTCATAGTAAGAAAGAGAAGAACATAGTACTGTGAAAAACACTAAGGCCAACCTAACAGAAAAAAAATATGGGACAAACAGTTGGAAAACAGCTATTAGATGTAATTCACTGAGAAAAATATGCAGGATTTTATGCTATTATTTTGGAAGAGATAGAGATACTTTTATGTAGTGGTGAAATATTTTATTGAAGTATGGCTGCATTATCAAGTTAGATCATGGAAGGAAAATCAAGAAATGAGCCTTACTAAGATAATGCCTAAATGTTATAAAGACATTTGTACTAAAAAGATGAGCAATATGAACAAAGCTAAAATATGCCAGCTTAATTTAAAGAATTAATATGATATAGGTGGTGTAACTAAAATAATTAAAAAGTGCAAGTAATTAGACTTCTTGAGTAGCAATGGCTTAAATGTTCTGCATTCACCATGGTAGGTACACCAGCATTAGTCTCCTAAAAATCATGAAGAATGGACTACATGTTTACAAGAACCCTCATAACATTGAATATTTATTGTCTAGTGTTATTCTGAGTTAAGTGTGAATTAAGACATGAAAGTTTTCTTCTTTATTTCTAGTGTGATTAATTTCTTAATCACAATTACAAAAGCTATTGTAATTAAATCAAATACCTATTTAAACTTTGAGTGATTCTTAAATATTAGCAATGTCCTTAGGGTAATATGGTATTGTTGAACAGGTATAATGTGCATATACACATATTGCTATAATTGTTCTATTTCACAACACATACACACATAGCTGTAATCTTACAGTTTTACACATTCACAACCCTTAGGAGCTAGAAAGGACTTGAAAGTGTCTCATTTTATAAAACAGGAAACCAAGGCCCAGCTAAGTTTCCTTTCCTGATTGAAGATGCAGAGCTACTGGTGGGAGAAGTCAGCAATGGAACCATGTCTCTTAGCTCCCAAACTCTGCCAGTGAAATCACACCCTTGGAAATATTGGAACTCTTTCTCTCTGAGCAAAGAGAAAGAGGGAAATGAACCTTAATTTAATCGATAGATACAGTTAATGTAGCCCCCAATATGATGATACCATCTAAAATATTTCTTTTTCATTTAACTTGAGCCTGAATTTTTCCCTTTGTTTTTGTTTGTCTTTAGTATTTTGGACAATTGCCTTTTTTCTTCTACTTTGGTTTAACTCTTTAGGCAGACTGCAATGTTATAAATTTAACATCCATTAACTCTTTGTTTTTAAAAAGATGCCTTTATTTAAGAAGTATGAATTCATTTTCACTAATATTGAAATATTCTAAATCTGGATACTAAACCTTAATGAGAATTAAAATGTTCTCTTGAATTATTAATTTCTATGATAATTCCAGCTAAATGAATATTAGATGATGGAAAATGTTCAATTCATTTTAAATAAGTGAATTATTTCTAAATCCACTAATTTTATTAAAGGTCAATCTATGAGTTAAATCAAAAGCAGTAATGATTTAAAATGTTGTTAGTCCTTCCTATGAAATATTTCATCAAATATAAATCAGGAAAATATTTTAATCAGGAAGATAAAATATGATATAGTCTATTTTAAATGGACCCATTTCTGTGAATATTTTTCACCCTCTGTAAAAAGTGTTTTGTGTTTGTTGGCTTGCTAGCTTTGCTTCCCCTGACACATCTAAGGTTTGCTTTTCCAGACAAAAAGCATGCTACTGGAACTCAAAAGTTAAATTTAAAAAGGTCCTTCAAAACAAAACACTCCTTCTTCCAGATATCTGTTTAATTTGTGCTAACGCTTAGTTCTCCTCCGAGAAGCCAAATTTGAAATAAATTTTTCTTGCTCAATATTTTCTGTAATGCTAAAATTATCACTCCACTTTATCTAGAAGCTTTGGTTACTGTGAAACTTAGGGAAAGAAGTTTTTCAACCTACTGACACAACATTAGCAACAGTTACAAAGAATTTTTGAAATTAGGATGTAAATCTCTTAAAATAGATGCATTTTCATTATAAACAATGAAACATGGACATATTTACAAAGGTGTTAATGAAACAAAATACTTGTACGGTCCCATTTAATAATCCTCTTAAGAAGACAAATTAAAACTTCTTAGTACAAATCATGTTTAAAATTGAAGAAATGCCATGATGACTAAATTAGTGCATCACATATCAGCACATTAACCACACTCTCCATTTGTAGAGTGGTTCTTACTCACGCTGCCTGTCACTGTTCTGTTCTAAGACTCGTGGGTGTGATGGAACTGAACACACTTCTGCATCTGTGATATAATCCCACACACCATTTTACATGACAAAATCTGAATGTCCCAAGACCATGTGTTACCATGAAGACATCAACCTCTACCAGCTCAGATTTTGAATCACCCCCAAAATAATACCCATTTTATCTTTCAGAAAATCTTGATTCATGCAGTGGGATGTTATTTAGATATACAACATCAGGGAAAAGGGCATTTTATGTTTGTTTGCTTGGTAGATTTTCTGGCCCTGTCATATCTGTTTGTTTCCTGTAGACAAAAAATATTCCACAGGAACTCAAACATAGTAGATTCCAAATTGGGTTATAAGCAAAGGAGACAAACTTTTCTATTTTGATACGGGAAGAAACTACTAGAACTGATATATATTTATTTTCCAAATAAATTTATAAAACTAATAAGCTTTATTAAAAGTTACTACATGGATTAATAGAATCACATTCCATATTTACATAGGGTACATGAACATTTATGAAAATAGATCCCTTATTTATGAAAACATAGTATATAGAAAGAAAATAGATACTGAGAATGCATTTACCTTAAAGTACAATGTGCTGGTGAGTAAAAAGGTTAGAGCAAGTTTTATATAAAGAGTCTTCAAAGGTTGCCTTTTTATTCAATTACTTAGCTCTAAGAACTTTTTGCTTCCCACCTTAAACATATTCTCTAAAATGGATCAAAGACCCTTGTCATCTGTAGCAATCAGCAAGGCATATATCTGCTCATTGTTTATCAATTAGTATAAATTTAGCTCCAAATACATGGTGCAATAAGTGACTGCTGACAGAATAATGTCACTGTCTTCATCTGTTTCCTGTAGCTATAAAAGAATTCCAGTGACTGAATAATTTATAGAGTAAAGGTTTATTCACCTCATTTTTCTAAAGATTGGGAGTTCCCAGGTCCAGGGGCCATATCTGGAGAGGGCCTTTTTGCTTGTGGGGAAGCTGTAGAGCCCAGAGGAGCTGCAAATTATGACATGAGGAGAGGGATGCATTCAAGAGACAGAGCCAAACTGGATTTTATAGCAGTCCTATTCTTAAATCACCTGTCAATCTGTTAATCCATGAATAGCCTCTGTTCTCATGATCTATAACCCAGGGCCTCACGCATTCTTGGCAAGTATTTTACTACTGAGCTACATCCACAGCCCTCTAATCACCTCTTATAGGTCCCACCTGGTACCATTTCTCTCTTAAATTTCAGTATGAGTTTTCATTTCCATGGGGAAATGAAACCATAGCAGTCAGCATCTCTGTAGTCTTAGGGATGCATTTGTCAATCATTTTGTCTTTACTTAGGACCAAGATAGCCCCAAATCTCAAGGGCACATTTCTTTTTTGCATGTGTAAAGTTGTCCATAACTTGTAGAAAGGAATATGCTATTTATCCCATTCCTCCTTTTCCTGGTAAAATTTTTTGAAAGATTATATGTGAAACATAGATTGAAATATAGAAAAAGGAACTTATATTTGAGTTATGGGAAAATAAATGCTTTCTAGTTCTAAATATTACTTAATGGTTTTAATAGATGATAAAATCACATATTTTCAATATAGAAGATAGGAAATTTTATTGGGAGTTAAGAATTATAGTCCCATGAGCCAGCATTATAAAAGTCATATAATGACTGCTATAATTTACATCAAAAAAGAAAGCAACAAAAATCCCTAGGATGTGACTTAAAGGGTTTTGCATGCTTCCCAGATGGAAGTTAAGTGAGAACTTTATCTTGAAGTTGAGTAATGATTATTGGTACCTTGTAAAGTCTTTTTAGAGTAATTCATTGAATAAAAAACATATTTAGTCAGGTCATGGTGATGCACACCTGTAATCCCAGCAACTCTGGAGGCTGAGGCAGGAGGATCCCAAGTTCAAGGTCAGCCTGAGCAATTTGGCAAGACTCTAAAAATAAATAAATAAATAAATAAATGAAAGGGCTAGTGATGTGGCTCACTGGTTAAGAACCCTTGGGTTCAATCTCTAGGACAAAAAAATAATAGTAATGAATAAATAAAATTTTAATATGTAATGGTTTAATGAAACTTCAGAATTTCCTAACAGCATTCTCCATCTCTTCTGAAAAATGATCCCGCCTTCACTTTCAAATAGTGTGATTTGTGTGATCACCCAAAGATCACTTTAAGTTTTTTTTTTCTAGGATGCTTCAATATATGGCCCATTTATTCCTAGTTATTTAAATAACTACTTATTTAAATGGCTGTGCCCCAAGCCAACACATACCTAGGGATCACTTGAGTTTTCATCCCTTTAAAATTAGTTCACAGCCTAGTGCAGAAAAAAAAATGCATGTTGTATGAATTAATGATTGACCAAATCAATAGTTTCACTTGTACTTCTGATGTCTCTGTGAACCTTGCACATTTTAATGCATTCCCCCTCAACTTCTTCTCTTCTATTTCTGAGAACACCATAAAATTTTAGTTCTCAGCCCCTTGTTGAAGTTAAGTACGGCCAGGTGACTTACTTTGGCTAATACAATAGAACAAAAAAATGAGGTGTATCTCTTCTGTATGCACTGTTCTCCCTTTCCCTGGGGTAGCAATTGTAGAAGCCTGTTACTGTGAAGCCTCCATCCACCTGGTCCTGAATAGCTGCACTAGATCAAATTTTCCCTGTGCATGTGCATTCAATATGTAGTTTGAACCAAAAATTAGTGTTACCCTGTTGAGATATGGGGGTTGTTTCTTACTGAAAAATAATATAGCCTTTCTTTCCTCTTAATTTGAGAGGCAAAGAGAAATCGTGGTGAAGGTGGAATCCTGATGTATAGTTTATGTTGTCACAACTAGAGAAATGTTTTATGAGCATGCTTTGAATTCAGTTCTTAATGTAAACATTTTCTGAATGATTAGAGTTATAGGAATTAACACAGTAATTATTTAAAATATATAAATATTAATTCTCTTGAGAAAATTTTGAGATTCTCAGTTTGTAATTTTGTGTACAAGTATATTTGATATACCAGAAGTCTAAGAACTATGCTACAACTATTCTTGTACAATTCAGTAATGGCTTCTCTGGCTTATAAACAAATCAGAGAAACCAGGGTGACACATACTTTCTTATTCTGTGTACTTTAGGTAATTTTTATAATAAATAATT
>PVHX01010661.1:18131-68884 GCA_004024805.1 Geosciurus inauris | reverse complement strand
TTTAAAGCTATCATTGATTTCAAGTTTTAGTCCATTATGGTCAGATAGAATGCAGGGTAGTATATCTATTTTTTTGTATTTACTAAGATTTGCTTTGTGGCATAGCATATGATCTATTTTGGAGAAGGAACCATGTGCTGCTGAGAAAAACGTGTATTTGCTTGTTGAAGGATGGAATAATCTATATACATCTGTTAAGTCTAGATCATTGATTGTTCTATTAAGTTTTGTAGATTCTTTACTTAATTTTTGTTTAGAAGATCTTTCAGTGGTGAGAGAGTTGTGTTAAAGTCCCCCAGCACTATTGTGTTGGGATCTATTTGGTTTTTGAATTTGAGAAGGGTTTGTTTGACGAACATGGTTGCCCCACTGTTTGGGGCATAGATATTTAAGATTGTTATGTCTTGTTGATGTATGGTTCCCTTAAGCAGTATGAAATATCCTACTTTATTCTTTTTCACTAATTTTGGTTTGAAGTCTACTTTATCTGAGATGAGGATGGAGACTCCTGCTTGTTTACGAGGTCCATGTGAGTGATAAATTTTCTTCCATCCTTTCACCTTCAATCTGTGAGAGTCTCTTTCCATGAGATGAGTCTCTTGGAGGCAGCATATTGTTGGGTCTGTTTTTCTAATCCAATCTGCCAATCTGTGTCTCTTAATTGCTGAGTTTAGGCCATTGACATTCAATGTTATTATGGAGACATAGTTTGTATTTCCAGACATTTTGGTTTATTCTTGTTTTTTTTTTTTTATTTGATTTGGTTTCTCTTTTTATTAGCCTTTAGTGAAGCTCTTCCCTCTCTAGGTTTTCATTGTTGTTTAGCATTTCCTCCTCATGGAATATTTTACCAAGAATGTTCTGTAATGCCGTTTTTTTTTGCTATGAATTATTTCAGTTTTTGTTTGTCTTGGAAGGTTTTTATTTCATCATCAAATCTAAAACTTAATTTTGCTGGATATAAGATTCTTGGTTGGCAGCCACTGTCTTAGTGCTTGGTATATGTTTTGCCATGTTCTTCTTGCTCTCAGGGTCTGGGTTGAGAAGTCTGCAGTGATCCTAATTGGCTTCCCCCTATATGTAATCTGTTTCCTTTCTCTTGTGGCTTTTAGGATTCTCTCCTTGATCTGAGTGTTAGGCATTTTCATTATTATATGTCTTGGTGTAGGTCTGTTGTGATTTTGAACATTTGGTGTCCTGTATGCATCTTGAATCTGATTATCCAATTCATTCTTCATATTTGGAAAGTTTTCTGATATTATTTCATTGAATAGGTTGTTCATTCCTTTGGTTTGGAATTCTATACCTTCCTCTATCCCAAAAATTCTTAAGTTTGATCTTTTGATGTGATCCCGCAGATCTTGGATATTTTGTTCATCGTTTCTTACCATCTTCACTGTGTGATCAACTCTGTTCTCAAGGTTAAATATTTTATCTTCATTGTCCGAGGTTCAGTCTTCCAAATGGTCTAATCTGTTAGTGGTGCTCTCCATTGAGTTTTTGATTAGGTTTATTGTTTTTTTCATTTCAAGGATTTCTGATTGGTTCCTTTTTAGTGTATCTCCTTGTTAAGGTGACCTTTTACTTCCTGTATTTGCCTATGCATCTCTTTAACAAAATGATCTTTTACTTCCTGTATTTGCCTGTGTATCTCTTTATTGAAATGGTCCTTTGCTGACTGGGCTTGCTCTCTTATATCATTCTTTAGGTCACAAAACATTTTAATTATGTACATCCTGAATTCATTTTCTGTCATTTCTTCAGCTGTACTGGCCATGGATTCTAATATTGAAGAATCTTGGTTTGTTTGAATCCTTTTCTTCCCTTGTTTTTTCATGTTGCTAGTATGTCTTTCCTTCTCTGTTGATCCAAGTTGTTACAGTTTTTACACCTATATGTGTTTAGATTCCCTGCAGGATTTCAATACCACTTTTTTATGGGAGGGTTCAATATTGGTTGATCACAATACAAGGAGTATATATATTCAAACTAAAAAGCTCCTAACAGCTCCCAAATACATTTACAGGTTAGTGATGATATACAGTGATTATGAATTCTTTTACAATCTACTATGTAGCCAATAAGTTTGCACAGGGGTCTATAGTTCCTATTGGTGGGCTAGGGACAGTGGAGGGTAGGGTGTAGGATAGAGTATTGGGGTAGTAGGAAGTTAGAATATGGTTATTACATCTTAGAAAGCATGAAAAAGGAATCCCAGAGGGGCTGGCTATTACTAGAGAGGGCAACAGTGAGTTGTGGAAGACAGGTAGGGAGGAATAGATGAAGGGTACAGCAATAAATGATAGCAAGAAGAATACAAGATATGTAAGTGGGAGAAACAGGACTATCTGTTACCCCTCCAGTATTTGGTTCAAAAATCCCAGTCGAGCCGCTGGGACTGCCTCTCACAGTCACGCCCGGGGCCGCTTTGGGTCTCAGTTGCTGGAGTGGAGGAGCTGCTGGGACTGCCTTCCACAGACACACCTGGGGCTGCTTTGGGCCTCAGCTGCAGGAGTGGAGTTCTGAGTTATGGCTCCCGGCTAAGCCACTGGGACTGCCTCCCGCAGACACGCCCGGGGCCGCTTTGGGCCTCAGTTGTTGGAGTGGAGTTCTGAGTTATGGCTCCCGGCCGAGCCGCTGGGACTGCCTCCTGCAGACGCGCCTGGGGCCACTTTGGGTCTCGACTGCTGGAGTGGAGGAGCCACTGGGACTGTCTCCCTCAGACATGCCCGGGCCGCTTTGGGCCTCAGCTGTTGGAGTGGAGTCCTGAGTTATGGCTCCCAGCGGAGCCGCTGGGACCGCCTCCTGCAGCCACGCTGCCCCGGGCCGCTTTCGGCCACAGCCGCTGGAGTCGCGCTGTGTCTACAGCTGCTGGTTCTGCTTACCCGCGCGAGTGAAATTTCCTTCCGTGCTGTCCAAACGCTGGGTGGGAGAAGGTTGTACCGCGGTTTCTGGTCTTTTGTTTAGCGAGACTGGTAGCTGCGTCCCTCTAAGCCGCCATCTTGCCTCAGCCCCCCATTTATTGATTCTTGATTTTATTTCTTGCACTTTAGGAATCTTGTTAAGGAAGTAAGGTTCTAATCCAACATGATGAAGGTTTGGGCCCACTTTTTCCTCTATTAGGAATTCTGGTCTAATTCCTTGGTCATTGATCCACTTTTAGTTGAGTTTTCTGCATGGTGAGAGACAGGGGTTTAGTTTCATTTTATTGCATATGGATTTTCAGTTTTCCCAGTAGCTTTTGTTGAAGAGGCTATCTTTTCTCCAATGTATTTTTTGGTGCCTTTGTCTAGTATAACTGTATTTATGTGGATCTGTATCTGTCTTCTATTCTGTACCATTGGTCTTCATGTCTATTTTGGTACCAATGCCATGCTAATTTTGTTACTATAGCTTTGTAGTATAGTTTAAGGTCTGATATTATGATGCCTCCTGCTTTACTCTTCTTGCTAAGGCTTGCTTTGGCTATTCTGGGTCACTTATTCCAAATGAATTTCATGGTTGCTTTTCCTATTTCTATAAGTAATGACATTGGGATTTTAATTTGAATGGCATTAAACCTGTTTAGTGCCTTGGGTAGTATGGCCATTTTGATCATATTACTTCTGCCTATCCAAGAGCATAGGAAAACATTCTATCTTCTAAGGTCTTCTGCAATTTCTTTCTTTAGTGTTCTGCAGTTTTCATTGTAGAGATCTTTCACCTCTTTTGTTAAATTGGTTCCCAAGTATTTTACTTATTTTGAGGCTATTGTGAGTGGGGAAGTTTTCCTAATTTTCAGAGTATTCATCATTGATGTATAAAAATGCATTTAATTTATGAATATTGATTTTATATCCTACTTTCCTGAACCCATTTATTAATTACAGAAATTTTCTGGTGGAATTTTTTGGATCCTTTAAGTATAGAATCATGTCATTGGCAAATAATGACAGTTTGACTTCTTTTCCTATTCATATCCCTTTAATTTCTTTTGTCTAATTGCTCTGTCTAGAGTTTCAAAGACTATGTTGAATAGAAGTGGTGAAAGAGGGCATCTCTGGCTTGTTCCCATTTTAGAGAGAATGCTTCCAATTTTTCTCCATTTAGGATGATGTTGGCCTTTGATTTATCATAGATAACTTTTACAATGGTAATGTATGTTCCTGCTATCCCTAGTTTTTCCAGTGTTTTGAACATAAAAACATGTGTATTTTGCCAAATGTTTTCTCTGCAATTGATAAAGTCATGATTCTTAAAAATTTTAAGTTTATTGATGTGATAGATTATGTTTATTGATTTCTATATGTTGAACTAACCTTGCATCCCTGGAATGAACCCCCCTTGATCATAGTACACTATTTTAAAATATGTTTTCATATGCAAATCCCAACTTTTTGAAAATTATTTTCTTTTATAGAGATACACATAACAAAAGTTAAAGGATGAACTTTTTTGGCTAAGATGAAGTAACAGGAAGGCATTTTACTCTGATTTTCAATGATAAAATGGACAACATAAATAAAACATTTTTCATGATACTGAACATCAGGTAATGAAAGCTTAATGAACCCTGAGATCAACTACATTCTTTTTCTCATTGAGTTTTCTCATCTAGCAGTTGGAAATATATGCAATTAAATTCTTAGTTACTTCTCTTTATTCATTTAACAAAAACTTAATAAGCATATACTATATTCCAGACAATCTTTTAGATACTGGTCATGTAGCAAATGGAGCAGAGGACATATATAGTATGTCAGATTGTAAATGTTAAAATTAATAGAGTAAGAGATTGGTTGCATGAGAGGAAAGTGTTTACTATTTTAAATGAGATGAACAAAGGCGGCTTTGTTTAGAAGATGACATTTGAGCAAAGATACATAGTTTTTCAAGAAAAAAATAGAAGAAAAAACTAAGAAGAAAACTATGCAGGTATCTGAGGGAAAGCTGAACCAGCAATGGAAGTCAGGAAGAAATGGTATATACATGCCATGAGGAATTTTGTAATATAGGATATGTGGTTCAGTGTAAAAGCAGATACATTTAACTGATTCACAGTTTCTTAAAAATGGGAAAAAAGATGTTGGGGGTATAAATGAAGGAATCTCAGAAGAACCCTATATAAAACCCCTAATTTGGCAAGGTAAAGGCAGGCAATAGGGCACGTAGCCAAAACAAACAAATTCAGTGCAACAGGGATTCCTTACAAGCTAAAACAAATCAACAAACTGTGTGGTGTGGCTTCCTTCCAAAGCAGATGTCCCCCCACAGGCAACCAACCCAAAATAGAGAAAAAAACTACCCTAATGTGATTTTCTTCTAGTGCAGGTGACCAAAGACAGAAATCTAAAGTTCTAAATCCATTGAAATATGCAATACAGAAAAACCACTATTAAATAGAAAGGTAATGGTTGAATGTTTTCTTGTAGACAATGCTCCCTTCTAAGAATAACTGGAAAGGTATTCATGATATTTACATACAAATTTAAAATAAAATTTGTTGGAAGTCCCCAGAAAGCTATTAAGTCAGCCAGGACTTGAGGGGGTCCTGGAGAGAAGGGGTGCTCACTAGAGACACCCAACATTATGTACTCTTTTCTCCTGTGGCAATCTGTAAGTAGCCTAATTGCAGAGCTAACCCAGAAGTGGTAGCTGAGAGACTGAAAAACCAAGCAGTAATTACTAGAAGCTACCTGAGGCCAGAGAGACACTAGAGTCAAGGACACATAAAAAAGGATGTGTTTTCACCCCAGGCACCCAGTTAGGACCCTGAAAGAACTATACTGAAAGTGTAAGGAGAACCTGTCCATGACCAACCCTAATGAAATACTGAAATCCAATTTCCAACCAACTCCAGACTATTCTGGATGAAAGTCCTCTGTCTCTAACTGCCAACTAGAAAGAAACTGTCAATGAAAGTGAGCACAGCCAGAGCTTCAGGATTATCTCTGCACCTTTTCAACCGTTGTTATCTGGTATTCAAAGAAAAATTACCATGAGTCAGGCAAAGCAAAATAAACAAATGCCAGGAGAAAAACTTGGAAAAATAAAATATTCCCATAGGTGCTCTTCATATTGGCTTACAAAACATGAACTTTAAGTGTACTTAAAATGTTTCACATATAAATTATAAATGCATAAATCCACTAGAAATGAGAAAATTAAAAAAATTATGTAGCAATTCTCAATGTGAAAAATATAATACCTAAATTTAAGGACTCATTTAATGGGTTTAACAGCAGTTTTGATACAGCATAAAAAAGGATGAGAGTATTAGTTACTGAAAATAGAAAATATCTAAATTGAAGGGCAAAGAAGAAAGAAAAGATTGAAAGCACATGAAAATATGTAACAGCAATGGAAAGTAGGATTTGGTGATCCTTTTCTTTTTAGGCCTCTGGGGCCATGTGGTCTCTGTCCTGACAGCCTTGTTTCTGTTGTAGCATATAAATAGCATGGGTGATACATAAAGGATTGGGTGTCATTGTGTCCCAATAAACGTTAGTGTGTGTCTGGGTTACTTTACCAACTGAATCTACATCATCTGAAGATTGGGCTAAATTTTATAACAGCCTTTTAAAATATCTGGTTTAGGTCACAGTCTACCAAGGATTGAAGATTTTCTTAGGGTGTGCTACACCCTAAGTCTAGTCCCATGGTTGGGGAAAATGGAAGGCTTGCCTTTATAGACCTGTATAGCCTTTGAGTAGTGGTTCAATAAAGTCCCTGAAATATTACAAGGATAGCCAAACTTGTAGAGTAAAAAGTGCTGAAGATTAATCATATGATTTTAAGATACAGTATTAGGAATTAAACTGAAAGCTCTCAAAACATCTACCTCTGAGTCAGGATACTTAGCAGCCCTCAAAAACAAAACAAAACGAAACAAAACAATGGAGGTAGAGACATCAGCAGGATAATTATGTTGAACTAGTAACTATAAGGCAATGAAAAGAAGATATGCTTTCTACATGTAGTCAGGTTGGGAAGAGTTTTATAGAGAGCAAGTGCTCTGACATGGAGTTTTGAGAATCAGGAATGGTCAGATCAAGTCAATTTATAACTAAGAAGATTCAGCAAATCTATGCCTCTCTCTTACCTAAATGAAGCTAATTCAATATGAACACTTAAGGATAACTATTTGCAAGGAACATGAATTGAATGTCTTGGCTGGAGTAGAATCATAAAGACCTAGGAAACTGAAGGTAAAATTGGGACACCACCACCCTCAAGTTGACTGTCAAGGATTAAGGTATACAGATATTTTCTCCTCCAAGTTGATGTTTCATCAGAAAATGCTGGGTCTGCTCTGGGGATACTGCTATCTCATTTGGTAGATGCTAAGCAGAATTGGTTACCAAGTGGTTATTTTTTTTTAAATTACATTTTGTAGACCCCAACATCTTGGAAATAGTTTTAATAACAAACAAAACTATATAAAGTTTCTTGGTCTTCTTTATAATTAAGTTATGGCAAGGAGACTTGTTTTATGGAAGACTGCACCATGCAGAAAATTCATTACCAAATGCATGGTGGGTGTTCTTCCTGCAGAAGACAGATTATACATGGAGGGACTGAGGTGGTAACAGTTTCTACTTACTACAGTCCCTTTGAATCTTGATGGTAACAGTTTCCATTGGAGTTACAACTTCCTCATTGACTTTCTCCTCTTTCCTCCCTCTTTTTCCCCCTTTGGTGCAAATACAATTAAAACTGAATTTATCCAAAACACTTTGAGTATGGATTCTAGTCCCATGGTTGGGGAAAATGGAAGGCTTGCCTTTATAGACCTGTATAGGTACAAATAGTTTGTTCTGCTTACCTGTTGCTTACCTATTGCCTCAAAACACAGTGGCTTTAAGATTTTTTTTGGTAGCTCATAATTGTGTGATTTGAGCATGGCTTGGTGGGGACTAAAACCTGGGAGCTGGACTCGCCTGAAGACTAACTTGCATTTCTAGCAGTTAGACCCCTATGAGGCCTATAAAGAGAAACTCTCAGAAGTCACCCATCATCATTTGAGGTGGTATCAGGAGAGGATCTCCATATATATCTCTTGTGCTTCTTCCTGTCTTGTGACTTCCTTTGGTCCAAGAGATCTTTTTAAAGGATGTTCAAATAATTGACAGAATTGGAAAGAGTGTATCCTCTAGAGGACTGCCCAGTATTACTGCCCACCATAATAAATAATGACTCCTTTCAAAGGGAAAGATGAACTTACTGAACTTTGCAAGATATTGCAGTTCCCTAAGCTCAGATTTCTCTCCCTTGTATGCATGTGTCACCTGATTCTCTTTGTGCTTCCCTGTGGAAACTAGAGCCCAGCAAATTAAGAGACAAAAAAAACAAAAAACAAAAAACAAAAAACCAGTAGTGTGGTTATTGCTATTGTTGTGAGTAATCAGGCTCTTTTCTGACCCAGGCATCTCATTTCTTTTGCAAGCATTCCTGAAACTGACAGGCCAATTCATTGGCTTGAAAGTGAAAAACTCTCAGGCCTGTTATAGTTTTTCACGTTTATTGGTCTTTGTTCAAAGGGAGCAATTGGACTCTTCTTTTTGATGGAAAAAGTATAAAAAATTTTTAAATTCTTCGTATTCACAAGGTCCCTACCTGTGAATGTTGGAGCTAACAATTCACAGATGATGTTGAAACAAATATACTAAGGGGAATAGCTGTGCAGAGAGTAGGTCCAGAAAGGAAAGGAGTGGAAGCTGATGGCAAGCAAGACTCAAGAAGTCAGAAGAGGTTGAACAACTTGGTGTGTAGAGAATGAAACATTTTTAAGGAAAGCATTTGAGTAAAAAAAAAAAAAAAAAAAAGTAAAACATTTTTGATTAAGAGTTTGAGACTTCTCTAAAACTTCTTTCTGTGTGTATATATATTATATATGCATATATACATTATATGCATATATATATATATATTGTGTGTGGGGGGGGGTACTGGGATTGAACCTGAGGCCTCACCTGCTAGGACTCTACCACTGAGCTACATTGCCTGTCCTGAGACTAATTTTTACTTTGTGCCTGGTGCACAAACAAAGGCAATGGAATATCTAGATTTTCATCCTTGAAAAGACAGCTGGGGATTCAAAGTAATTAGTACCTCTATTTACAAGATATTTGGGAAGTGATATGGGCCATATCGGTCCATTTTCTTATCTTCACTTTATTGTCCAAAATATGGACAAACTGAACATATGAAACAGTATTCTAAATGATGCTACTAATTTTCATGTTTTTAAAAACAATATTCTAAACATGATTCACCTTTCCATTAATAATTCTGTCTTCATTATGGCTGTCAATTGTGCTTTTGTTTCCACTCTTGGGTCAGGTCCTTACCTGTGATTTCTTATGTCAGTATGCATGCATATCAAAGGCTCCTCTTTTCCAAACAATAGTTTTCAAAATTCTGTGGCCCAAGAAACAAGATAACACTTTCAAATGTGTTACAGCTTGTAAAGCACATTGATGCATATTAGTTCTTTGACTCTTCATGAAATGCTATTTTTGTCAGGAAAGAAATGATCATCTTCATAGTGCAGGCAAAAAAATCAGGACTTGGGAAATGAGAGTGGTGTGTCTAAAATTTTAAAAAACAGTGAATAAAAGAACCAAACTTAGAACTTAGAACATGTAAATCTTATTCCGGTACTTTCCCCACTATTATCAAGCTGCCTCTCTATAGAGCTGCAAGTTGGAGTAAATATTTTATTGCTTGGGTTTTGTAGGAAGCCAAGACTATTTTCATGTTTTTCAACTCAAAATGACTGGGGTTGCCATGCCAGCAATTCAAACTGTACAATTTTTCTGACATATTAAAGGCAAGTAGTCACCATTCTCTTTCAGGACTCAGATTGTGTTATACTGGACAAAGATTGGCATCTATGTTTCTTTTTATAGGTCATAGATCTTGACTTTACCATTCCAGAGTCTCACCATCACTAAACGCAATAGATTTTAAAGAAAAGTGTCCAAACAGTGAAGAATATTCTAACAGAGAAGGCATGCCAAGCCTAAGCAATTGGAGAGCTTCCACATACCGAAGTGCAAGGCTCGGTGGTTTCTATTCTGGAGGATGCGTTAGTCCTGGCCAATCAATCCTTCTGCACAGAATGCCATAGAATGTTCAAAAAGATCAGCAGAACCTGGACACTGAAAGGATTAGAGAAATCTATACCTCAGCAAACAGATTCTCTGACAACTCTGTTGAGGATAGAATGAGTCTCAATGTCACGATATCACAAAGTATTGATTACAGTGTGTGAAAACATCTGGAGTGTGTGCATCCCAAGCAAATCTGCCTTCATAAATTTCTCAATTTAAAAAATTATAAAAATCTTTAATGGATAAGTATTTACATGACCACTTCAGTGAAGGTTCTGGTGTTTATGAGCCCAAATTAGATGTTAACTCTCAACATTTTTGACTTAGCTAAAATCTTTCCCCTCTCATCTTTTGTTAAAAATTGTAATTACCCATACCAAATGCTAAAATTTAGTTTCTTATCTATTATTGATATGACCTTTAAGTTTTTCTTAGTCTATTAAAAACAAAGTTAGTTGTATTAAGTATGAAATCAGAGACGAAAATCTCAGCTTAATAGCAAACACTCATCCTTCACCTATCCATCCTTCTAGGCACTGACCACCAATTTGTGAATATTTTGTATAGTTTATAGTTATGTGTATAAGCTAGAATTATTCTAACTATTAAATATGGACTGCCTTAGCCAGGATGGTACATACAATTAAAGACTTAAAAAATGATTAAACAAAGTTTAGACTGGGGGTTGCTGTCTATTTTCTTTGTAGCTCTGAAGTATCAGAATCATGCTTATTTGCTACAATCAAGGATGACCACTGTAGTCCCATCATGACATCCTCACAGGACAATGTCCAAAAGTGGCAAAGAAAAAAGTAGCTTTGTTGTTGTTGTATTGTTTTTTCCCCCCTATTGGTCTCTCTAAAGGGAGTACTTTTTCTATCCCATTGGTCATAGTCAGGTGCAGCAACCAGGCGTATTGTAAAATGAATATCTGGAATTTTTCTGCCTCTGCAGACAGGTCTGCTGACAGGGAAGAAGTGGGAGAAACTGGCCACTGGATGGGCAATCACCAGAGTGTGTTCTAGAGACAGATGTTTACCGGACTTCCAACACTCACATTTTCACACTAGACTTTATCTTAGAAGTAGAAAAAAATTTGGAGTCCATTATATCTTCCTAACTTGACAAATTTCTCAAAACAAAACTAGAACATTAGATATGCTTTTATAGTTAAATTTTAATATATTAAAGCCAATTAGCTTGGTCTTTAGTCACTATTTGGAGTATGCCTAGTCCAAATTTATTACCACAAAGTAGAACAAAAAAAGCTACATTTGTGAAACCTAAATAATGAACATATCATTTAATGTTTTAATGCTTTTAATGTGTGAAGAGGAAAAACACCACTTTTGTAGGACTATTGCTCATTCACAGAAAAAAATTCCAGCTATTAAACCCAACTTGAAGTATCTTTGTTTTGACATTTTGACATTCACTACAAACTTCGTATAGTGACATGAAAATAGGCAGAAATCCCAGTGTATTATTATTATTATTATTAATATAGGTCAGTACGAAAGATTCACAATACCTGAAAGAAAATCTCATTTTACCAGGTTATATATTTTGCTTCTTTGATATAAGAAGAGTCATAGTTATTGAATTTCTGTGATGTCCTGTTTCTTCATATTCCATTATCTTAGTAACTAAGATACAAATAAAAGAATTTTAGGTCAAGTTTTATTTCATTTAAATTTCAATGCCCACAGTAATGATTTATTTTCAATTTAAATTTATGATCACAGACCAAACAACAGAAATTCTAAATTGGGTACCATCAGTGATGATTTCTTAATGCTTTCCTAGTAAGACAATTGAAATGAGGAATTCTAAAGGTCTCTGGTCAAAATAGATCTCTAAATTAACACTATGGATTAACTTTTGTTATTGTCACAATGATGGTAGATATAAGATAGGAAATTCAGGTTCAAGACATTTCTAATGTCCAGGATGGAAAGGAAACCTAAGATGTTGACAGAATGGAAGGTGGAGGTCAATTGTTCAGGAGCAAGTAGTTGGGGCCAGGTATTGGTTCCCATTAGATAGAAAGGGAAAAGTTGTTCTAAGTGGTTTGGACATTGGAGAACTAGAAAACCAAGGCCAAAACCTCTGAAGAAGTCAGGCCCTCAAGGGACCACTGGTAATAATCTTTTGTGGTTTTATGAAAGATATAGATCGATAGAGATGAGAAAGCAAAAATTCAAGAACTGAAGAAAGTTATCCATTTGTTTAAAAAGTACTGTCATGAACTCATTTTCCATGATGGTGGAAATTTCCAGATGTATTTGTAGGTCCTGATTCTGGATCAGAGGCTTGGGAACCTGGAAGGTTGCAATCACAAAACCCAAAGCCAGAGAAGTGTCAGCAAAGCATAACAGTAAAAATGATAAATAAAAATAGGGGAAGAAAAAAAGCTAATTACTTAAAAAGCTTTCTAATCAAAATAAGTCTTTCTAAAACATCTAATGCTAAGAGTTTAAAAATTCAAGAGCATGTAAATTTATCTCAGATAAAAGTTATTATAAGAAAGTTTTTAAATACCTTAAAATTAATTGTATCATATATTTAAAGACAAAATGAATATTCTACTTCCTTTTAAGTAGAGCGGAGTTTTTAAAGGAAAAGCAGAAATGATACAAGAATAAGTAGATGTGCAAAATATGGAAATAGGGGTTGGGGTTTAGATCAGTAGTAGAGAGCTTGACTAACATGCACAAGGTCCTGGATTTGATCCTCAGCACTGCCATAAATACATAAGAGAATTGGGGAAGCAATAGATGAGATAAAGTCATGACAAGGACAAGATGCAGTGAATTCAAATAAATTAAATGGGAAAGACTTCAAAGGTATTCAAAATGCAAGCACAATTTTTTTGACATTCAATTGACATCAAATTACATTTTAATACATACAATCAGAACACATAAAACTTTAAATATTATACATCTACTTTGAAAGACTATGAATTGATTAATATAAAGCATTATTATTACACTAGTAGCTTTTTGTCATTCTACAAGTAGTTAGTAGTAAAAGTGATTAAACAGTTCAAAAGGTTTATGCAACAAATGGGCTTAGGTAATTCATCAATTTGTCTAGTCAAGAATAGATTAGCAAAATGCCCTTCACAAAGGATAATGTATATTTAAGATGTTTCTATTTTCCAACATAATTTTCAGAGTAGAGACACGAGATTCGCAGATCTCAGGATACTCATTTTAGCTTTTATCCAAAGAAGCAAATGACATTGTATTTTCAAACATCATCAGTAGTTCTTCATTACTATCCAGGTCCAACAATGAGAAGTTATAATTAAATTTAACTATCTTCCATTGAAAGAAATGGACTCTGGAGCCATGCTTTTTTTCCTGCTCATGGATTTTTCTTGATTAAAAAAAACCAAAATATTATATCACATAACAGCAGTCTAATCATGAGAACACATTAGATGGACTCACATTGAGGGACTTTCTGCAAAATACTTGTCAAACCAAAGCTCTTCAAAATTGTCAGGCACATTAAAAAAAAAAAGGCACAACTGAGAAACAGATGAGAAACACACAGATTGGAAAAGACATGACAACCAAATGCAACATGGTATATTGAATTAAATCCTAGAACAAAAAAAAAGATTGATGGACAAACTAAAAAAAATCTAAATAAAGCCGAGAATTTGAATTAAATATATTAAATCCAAAGATATCTGACAAATTTTTATAGATGTGCAATTAGCAAGATGACACCTCATTTCATTGATAAGTGTTATTAAATTTGTGAAACTTGTCATAATAACTAGTAGAAACTTATTTTTGCCTTCAATCTTATGTGTGATTGAAGAATGTTATATTTCTTCTTTTCTATTTAAGTATTGAGATCATTAACAGGATTGAATTCTCACAGTTAAACAGGGCTGATAGTCTAATTCACATGTTTAAAAAATAGCCCACATAGATTTCTAATCTTTAGGAAATAATAAAGACATCCTGCTGTGAATCTAACACTAACAGAATGTTTCTCTTAGAAATGAGTACCCTGGAAAATGATCATCATTACCAAGTATTAACAGTTATGTATGATCTACTGTCCTATTATTGAACAATAGAGTAATTTTGATTGCTATGTTAAGCTTTACCTAATTCACATTCTATATCACTACCTACATGGTTCTGCTGATATTGCCCTTCAATAATCATTGCATCTCAGTATATAGTAGGAATAATTATATGTATATATATGATTACATATATGTACATATATAAGCACATTCAACAGAACAATTAAATGTGCAATTCTAAATACTTTCAAAAAGGTCAAATCATACTGGTCATTAACAAATATTTAAAATTGAAAGTAAAAAGCAATCTATAAAACATTGATAATTCTATTGAAAGCAGTGCTAACTGAACTTTAAAAACATGTTTTTAAAATCTTTAAAAAGGACTTTAAAAATGATTTTAAGTTAAGCAGATAGCAATAGAATGGTAGCATAACATGAACAAAAGAAATGAAATTAAAAGATAAAAAATTGATTTAATAAAGAATAGTTAATCTTAGTATCAAAAAGCTAAACTAAGATAAGTATAAAGAAAAAAATGACATAATGCATTATCAATGAAAAGACAGTTACATTATGTTTTTGAAAATTTTGTTTTACTTTTCCTATGTAGAATTTTTTTTTGTCAAACTACAAAGAAAAAAAATCTTAAAGAATTGTTTCCAACAACTAAAATAACTTTTAAAAAAACTTTGAAGTGCCTTATTCTATAAGGTTAGAATAAGTTGAAACTAAAATCAGACAAAAAAATAGTACAAGATCAGAAATATATAGACTGATCTTGGTTCACAACAGATGTATATATCCTATATAAAACTCTAACATAAAATGTATAAAAAAAGATGAATCAGAGGCAACTTGGTTTTAACCCAGAAGTGCAAGAAGAGCACAACATAAGAAAATCAAATATAAAGACTGAAACATTGTGATAAAAGAAAAGAATCCAGAGGAAAATCACAGGTATTGGTAAGTATTCAATAATAGTTAGCAACCACATATAAAAACTAGGTAAACTGAGACACAAGACCATCATGGGCAGATGAAAAAATTACCTATGAAAAACTTAAATCTAAAGCCCAAGTTAATGAAGAAGTTTCAGATACATGTTTTTAATGTTTTTGTTAAATGAGAAACCAAATGCTTCTATTTAACATCATACTTGAAATTTTAGCTCTGGAAATAAGACAATTTAGAAAATATTGAAAGCATAAGAATTACAAACAATAAAATTAGAGCAAAAACATCCACAATTATTATCCTGAGGAAGATTTTTTTAAGAAAATATGAAAGTATCTACAAACCAATAAGACTAACAAAGCTCAATATGATTTCCAGGTACAAGATAACCATATAAAAGTCAAGAGTGCTCCTATATATCAGTGATAAATATTTGGAAATGGCAAAAGAAAAAAAATTCCATTTAAAGCAGATTCAAAAACCTTACAAGTAGAAACTGATTTTTAAAAAATGTGAAAGTTCTTTATAGACAAAATTATAAAGACTTACAAAGGTTTTAAAATGAAATATAAATGAATGAGGCCATATTGTATATTTTTATGGTAAGATTATATTTAGATATTTTTCTTCCTGAATTATAAATTCAATGCAATTCAACCAAAATTCATGGGCTTTTTTGGAACTTTCTATATAACTGAAAATTAAAATAGAAAAGGGCTAATAAGATAATTCAACTTGAAGAAGAAATACCAGGTACAGAGATTTGCCTGTTGTATCCTATATTAATGTTTGACATAAAGAGAGGATTACATAGAAGTGAGAATAGTTTTGTGGACCTGAAGACGCACTACAAAGACTACATTTTAGGGGGGAAACTTTCCTGCTAAGGCCATGTGCTTTCAGTTCCTTCAGGGTCTACCTCAGGCAGAGGGCCACCTTCCCCATGGTACAGGTTTCCAGCATTGCCCACATTTAAGGACTGATTTTGAAAGGGGAATAATTTTTAGGGCTTGTTATATCTCAACCTCCTGCAGAGTTGGCTGAATTGTTTTGTTTTGTTTTTTGACCTGAACCATAGATTGACTTCTCATCTACCCAACCTTACTTCCTACTTCCTTCCACAGGTGGCCATCCCACTAAATATCCTGCACGCAAATCTCTGTCTCAGTACTGCTTCAGGACCACTCAATAATCCACATAGAAACAAGCCAAACCTAAAGAATCCCAGAGAATGATAGCAGTGATGTTGCAAATCAACCAGGATGATTACTAGGACAACTGATTATACAAAAGGAAAAAGAAGACCCATTTATAACATGTTGTACACAAAAATTGAATGATTATTTTAAGAACTAAATATAAACAGCAATACTATACAATTTTAGAAAACTAAGATTTAAGAATTTGGATAAAATTTTGTTGTGACAGAAAGTACTGTAAAGTTAAGAGAGAAACCGTAAAATAAAAGTGACGTTATATTTGATGCACATGTGATTTAAAAAACTGAGTACCTGAAATGTAGAAATAATTTCTATAAATTAGGGAAAGATAACTAAAAAAGCAAATAAGTTATGAATGATAACTTTTGAAGAAACTCAAATTGCTGATGAGAATTATTCTTGCATCGCTCCATCTACAGTTTTAATCTATTAAGAGTATCTTTCACAGAGGTTGAGTCTTGTTATCTAAAAGAATATTCTGTATTTTAAAACCTGAGGGACTTTTGGCTAAATGGAACTATTAGTAAGACTTATTAGTTCAATTATCAATATTGGAAAAAAGATGTTTCAGTACTGGGAAACAGTGTACAAGGCATGTGTACGCCACTCAAAATATAATTTTGTATTCCTTTATATCTATTCTCTATGGATTGTGTTCATTTCAATTTCTAATGCTTTTGTTATTTTTATTGAAAAAAATGATAAACAATCTGATATTAGAATAGAGCAAGATACAATATTGGGTGTGTTTACAATTTTCTAATTCCTTATGTATACTTAATATTACAAATGCCCTTTTGCTGCATGATAAATTATCCAATGAATAAAAATCCTTAGAATGTAACTTTTGCTAAATTATATGTTTGGTTTAACATGAAATTTTGATGATATTTCATAAAAATATAGCAAACAGTTATTTAAGCAAGTCATTAATTTTATCATAAAACATTCTCTTTTCATTACACAGAAAATAAAAATGGAATACAAGATAAAACGGCATTCATAATACTCTAATGAATCAAAATGGTGTTAATATTTGTATTACATTCTAGTACTTGAGCATAATTACATATATTATATTTTATAGATACTCTGAAACAGTTCTATCAGGCATCATTGCTGAAAAAAATTTACCAATCTAGCTAGCTTAGCTAGTGTTCTAATATTTAACTTTAATTGTCTATTTGCTTTCACTCAACCGAGAGATTGATCTGTGGGCCCAAGACGCACAGTGATCACTGAAATTCGTATTTACTACTATTTTGTGAATGCATTTTTAATCTTACATGGATTTAGGTGTGAATAGGTGACTTTGTGCAACAGATGCCCATGATGTGTGTTCCAACTGTTGGACAAATGGGGAGGATCCACTGCTGGACTCTAAGGGCTTAGAGGGATGTAGAAGATAATGTAGAGGATAATGAAGAAAGTCACTCAGTTGGTCTCTGAATGACTATGACCCATGTTGATCTGTGATAGAAACCTGTGTTATGCTAGAATGAGATGGCACCATTTGCTTTAATAACAAGAAGGCTAGCATTATTTGCCCTAATTGTTTGGTACTGGGGATTGAATGGAGGTGCACTTAACGGATCCATGTCCCCAGCCTCCTCTCATATATATTATATATGAAGACAGTTTCACTAAGTTGTTTAGGGCCTTTCTAAGTTGCTGAGGCTGGCTTTGAAATTGTTATCTTCCTGCCTCCACCTCAGGAGCCACTGGGGTTACATGAGTGCACCACTGCACTTAATGCCAGACCTTTCAACTGCTTTTTAAGTAAATTCAAGGGAATCAATAGAAGGTGGTATCTTCTCAGTGAGGGCTTTCATGATCACTCACGCCACACACACATAACCCTCCTTATACCATTCTCTACTGCACATGTTACCATCTGGTATACCAAAAGTCTCTTATTCCTTTACTTATTGTCTGAATCTACCCATTAGAATGCAAATTGCATGAGGACAGAGCTTTTGTTTTGTTCACAGTCCTATTCCCAGAACTTATGGCCGCGTTTGCCACATGCAGTGTAACTCAGAAAACTGCAAAATAGCTAATCTCATTTAATAATCAAAATTTCAAATTATTAAAATTGCTTTCTGTACCTGTGATAGAATCTTCTGCAGTAGAAGAGTAGGGACAAGGTGATCTGTATCTTCTGCCCCATTTAGCTAACCAAATCCCTTCAATTCTATTGGATTGTAAGAAAGACCAAAGAGGATGGGCAGATGAGTGTGTGGGGGTGGGGAGCATTGCCTAGTTGACTATTCCTGTATTAAGGTGATTTGAAGCACTCTGAGCCAAGCAGATAAATGAAGTAGACTCCTACACATGCCTGTGGATTATACAGAAACTCCTGGGAACCTTCAACTGTACTTTCCACTTTATCAGTGATATATTTTCCTCTAGGTGCATATTTATCCCTCTTCCCTTCTTGCATTGGTTACTTGCTCCAAACTCACCATCACTCTTTCAGCTAATCCTCTATAAATAATTATAAATATCTAGACCAGATCTATTAGTCCCCACTTAGCCTAACTCTATTCCACTGAAATAAATATCCTTTTTGGGAGTACAATCCAGTTATATCCTAGGGTCAAGGTCTTTTCACTCCACCACTGAAACTGCTAACCAATCCATCTCACATCCTCTAGATTTCTCAAGCTGCAGTAAGGCATCAGTATCTCTGAGTAGCTGTTGAGGCTCTTGAACTGGACTTGAGAAGAATGTTGATTGATGGTGGGGAGAGGAGTAGGGTTGCAAACACAGTGCGTCTTTGTCCAAAAGTGTTCTCTGAACAATTATTCCTAAATGACAGCAATTGGACTCATTTATATATCAGATGTAGGTGAGATACTTAAAAGATGGGTAACACAATTTTTGGCTACATGTTTCTGAAATAATCATAGAAAGGCCTATGTGATCATTAATATGAATTGTCAATTTGATTGGATTAAGAGATGTCTGAAATCAAGGGGCTTCTGAGTGTGTCAATGAGGGCACTTCTGGGAATGATTGACATGTGGAATAGCCAACCAAGGTGGAGACCAAGCCTAAATTTGGGCAGCACAGTCCAAAAAGTTGAGGTCTGGATGGGACAAAAGTTGAAAGAACAAAGCAGCAGCAGCAGGCACAAGCTCTATTGTTCTCGAGCAAGGGGCTTCAATTGCTGCTGAGATCACCTGAGGACATCAGATTCCAGTTCCTTCACACTTTAAAAGCGTACTCCAACCAGTGACTCTCCAGGGAGTTTCAAATCTGATTCTAGACTGGGGCTACATCATTGATCCGTCTTGTTCTAAAGCTCCAGCTTCTCAAACTGAGCAGCTACTGGTTCTTCCAGTTCTCCAGCATGCACACAACCATTGTGGGACTACCCAGCTTCTGGTTTTTGTAAGCCAATGTAATAAATATCCTTTCTATAACCATATCTATATATTTTGCAATCATAGCTATCTATAAAATCATTTATCTATATCCTGTTGGTTCTGTTCTTCTGGAGAACCATAACTAATATAGTCTGTCTCACAATTTACTTTGGTTTCTGATGTTTATTATACTGTATCTTAATGACACCAGAGAAGCTTAAAGAATTGCATTCTTATGCTTTTATATACTTAGGTTTAAAGCTCTCTATCATCCACGTCCAATGCAGGTGATGCAGATGAAGTCCCCTCTGGTGGAATGGGCTGGCTGAGTAATGAATGCTAAGAGAAGTAAAACAACAAAATAACCACAATACAGAAAGCAGTTTCAAAGCAGGGGCAGGACAGGCAAGCAGACCACAGGGGTCTAGCTTTTAACCCAAAGGATCCCACCTCTGCTTTATTTACATCAGAGAACTTCAAAGTTCTTCCACTGAATATTTTTCACCAAGACAGGAAAAAGGTAGGGCAGGTAGGTTGCTCAGTTCCTAAAGCAATACACCTATTTCCTGTACTGCCATGAGGATCTTCCTAGTAGAGCAGAAGAGGAGGGCACATACATAGGGCCTTGTTTTGCTACAGGAATGCTACAGTAAGTTCCCAAGGCCATGCCTATCTCCTTCCTGGCTGCCATGCCAAGAAAAGGTCCTCACAGACCCAACACCACCCCTAGTTCTGCACCAGAGCCCCTGGCAACCAGAAGGAGCACAGGCCAAGGCCCGGGAGCACCTTCAGGGACTGCTGCAGGCAGCCAGCCAAGGGCAGACCTGAGATTGCTACCCTCCAATCACAGGGGAATCCAGACACAAGTGAAGGACTGCCTCCAAGAACCTCTGTGGCTGAGGACTGGGACCACCCCCAGTTCAGTGCCAGAGCTTCTGCCAATCTGTAGGAGCCCAGGCCCAGGGTCAAACCCACCACATGGAATCCCTGAGTCCAGGGAAAGATCAGGCCTAGGACTGCCTTCACAGGTCTGTGTGAAAGCCCAGGCCCAGGAGCACCCCTGCTGTTGCTCCCTTCCTATATCCATCTTGTATACTGCAGCCATCCCCATAGTTCTTCCCATGTATAAGCCTCTATCTTACATCAACAGACAGGGCCTGGAGGCAGCAGCCCACCAAAGCACTGCATTTCCAATCAATCAGCCCAAAGCCATTGTAAGTCCCACCCTTTTAGCCCCATCTCTGAAAGTGTCTGCATCCATCTTGGGCCACTCCCACTGCCATCTTCAGTTACCTCCTCTACCGCTGCCACTATCTTTAGTGTCCATCTGGGGACACCTGCTGGAGACTAGAAGTGAACTCCAAGGTGAGATAAAGGTAATCTGTGGTGTCACAATAATGTTATAGGATAGAAACTGCAATACCTCAGATCATGTTGCATAATCAACATGATAAAACAAGGGAAGAAAGTGCCCCAAATAAACCAAGCTACTACAATAATAGAATCCATTGACAGGACAGTTGATGAAATGTCAAAGAATTCAGAATGTACATAACTAAAATGATCTATGCACTAAAGAATGACTTAAATGAGAAAATACAGGCAAAAGTTTATCACTCCAACAAATAAGAGCAAATAAAGGCAACCATTGATCATACCAACAAACAGATGAGAGAGAAAATAAAGGCAGCCATCAATTACAAAGAGATAAGAGCAAATACAGGTAGCAAAAAGATTAAGAAAGAGCTAGAGATTGTGGGGAAAAAAAGCAACCAGAAATAATTAAAATGAAGGAAATAATAAACCAAATAAAAAACTCAATAGAAAGCATCACAAGCAGACTAGAATACAGACTAGAATACAATTCTGGAATACAGAACCTCAGACAACGAAGACAAAATATGCAATCTTGAAAATAAAGGTGACCATACAGTGAAGATAGCAAGAAAGCATAAGGAGAACATCCAAGAATTATGGGATAGCATCAAAAGACCAAATCTTAGTTTATCAGGATAGAAGGCACAGAATGTCAAACCAAAGAAATGCAAAATCTCTTCAATGAAATATCAGAAAATTTCGCAAACATGAAAAATTGGAAAATCAAATACAAGAGGCTTACAAGACACAAAATATACAAAATTACAACAGATTATACCAAGGCACATTATAATGAAAATGCCCAACATACAGGATAAGAATAGAATTTTAAAGGCCACAAGAGAGGAATCAGACTACATATAGGGGGAGACCAATTTGTAGCTCAGAAGATTTTTCAACCCAGACCCTAAAAGCCAGATCATCATGGAACATACCAAGCTCTGAAAGAAAATGGATGGCAACCAAGAATCTAATATCCAGCAAAACTGAGCTTCAGATTTGATGAAATAAAAACCTTCCACGATAAACAAAAGTTAAAAGAATTTACAGCAAGAAAGCCTGCACTACACAGCATTCTCAGCAAAATATTCCATGAGGAGGAAATAACCAACAATAAAAATCTCCAAAGAGAGGAACTACACTAAAGGAAAGGCCAAAAGGAGAAACCAAGTCAAATTAAAAATAAAAAATAAACCAAAATGACCAGGATTACAAATCATTTCAATAACTGAATGTGAATGGCCTAAACTCAATTAAACAGACTGACAGACTGGATAACAAAAAGAGACCCTATAATATGCTGCCCTCAAGAGACTCATCTCACAGGAAAAGACATTCATTCACAGACTGAAAGTGAAAGAGTGGGAAAAAATGTATCACTCATATGGACTGCGTAAACAAGCAGGAGTTTTCATCCTCATATCAGAAAGAGGAATTCAAGCCAAAATTAGTGAAAAAGGATAAAGAAAGACTTCATACTTAAGGGAATTATACATAAACAAGATGCAACAATCATAAATATGTATGCCCTAACCAATGGGGCATTTATGTATATCAAACAAACCCTACTCAACAACAAGAATCAAACAGATCATAACACAATAATAGTTGGTGACTTTAACACAGCTCTCTCACCTCTGGATAGATCTTCCAAACTAAAAAAAACAGAATAAAACAATCAATTTAGACTTTACAGACATATATAGAGTATTCCATCTATCAACAAGCAAATTTTTAGCAGTACAAGGATCCTTCTACAAAATAGATCACATTATGCCACAAAGCAAGTGTTAGCAAATACAAAAAAATATAGATACTACCCTGAATCTTCTCTGACCATAATGGAATAAAGTTAGAAACTACTCCAACACCTGGAGACCAAATATGCTTTTGAATAATGCATGGATAACAGAAGACATCAGGGAAGAGATTAAAAAATTCTTAGAGGTAAATGAAAAAGTTCATGATGAAAAAGGAAATATGACACTACTAAAATACAGAGGATAATTAGAAATTTTGAAAATTTATACTCTAGTAAAATAGAAAACCCTGAAGACACTGACAAATTTCTAGAAGCATATGACCTACTCAAACTGAACAAGGAGCACATACACAACTTAAGCAGATCAATTTCAAGCAAGAAAATAGAAGATGCCATCAAAAGCTTACCAACCAAGAAAAGCCTAGGACCAGACAGGATTCTCATCTGTGTTCTAAATGACCTGCAAAGAATTAGTACCAATACTCCTCAAACTATTTCATGAAATAGAAAAGGAGGGAACCCTTCCAAACTCATTCTATGAGGTATCACCCTGATACAAAAATCAGACAGACACATCAAGGAAATTTCAGACCAATATCTTTGGTGAACATCGATGCAAAAATTATCAATAAAATTTTGGCAAATTGCACACAAAAACATTAAAAATAGTGCACCCTGATCAAGTGGGGTTCATTCCAGTGGTACAAGGTTGGTTCAACATATGGAAATCAATGTAATCACATTAAAAGACTTAAAGAATCATATGATTCTATCAATTGATGCAAAGCATTTGACAAAATACAGCACCCTTTCATGTTCAAAATACTAGAAAAACTAGGGATAGTAGGAACATACCTCAACTTTGTAAAAGCTATCTATGCTAAACCCAAGGCCAGCATCATACTAAATGGAGAAAAATTAGAAGCATTACATTAAAAAATGGGAACAGGACAGGGATGCCCTCTTTCACCACTGCTATTCAACAGTCCTTGAAACACTAGCCAGAGCAATTAGATGAAAGAAGTTAAAGGGATACGAATAGAAAACAACTCCTCAAACTATCATTGTTTGCTGACAACATGATTCTATACTTAGAGGATCCAAAAATTCCACCAGAAAATTTCTAGAATGAGTTCAGTAAAGTAGCAGGATATAAAATCAATACTCATAAATTAAATGCACTTTTATATGTCAATGATGAATACTCTGAAAAGAAAATTAGGAAAACTTCCCCATTCACAATAGCCTCAAAAAGTATAATACTTGGGAATCAATTTAACAAAAGAAGTGAAATACCTCTACAATGAAAACTACAGGACACTATAGAAAGAAATTGAAGACCTTAGAAGATGGAAAGATCTTCCATGCTCTTGGATAGGCAGAGAATCAATATGGTCAAAGTGGCCATACTACACAAAGTGCTGTATAGATTCAATGCCATTCCAATTAAAATCCCAACATCATTCCTTATAGAAATAGAAAAGGCAATCATGAAATGCATTGCCAGAATAGCCAAAGCAATTCTTAGCAAGAAGAGTGAAGCAGGAGGCATCACAATACCAGAACTTAAACTATACTACAAAACTACAGTAACAAAAATGGTATGGTATAGGCACCAGATAGACATGTAGACTGATAGTACAGAAGACACAGAGACAAACCCACTTAAATAGTTATTTTATGCTAGACAAAGGTGCCAAACATGTACATTGGAAAAAAGATAGCCTCTTCAACAAATGGTGCTGGAAACACTGGAAATCCATATGCAGCAAAATGAAACTAAACCCCTATCTCTCACCATGCACAAAATTCAACTAAAAGTGGATCAAGGACCTAGGAATTAGACCAGAGACTCTGCACATAATAGGAGAAAAAGTAGGCCCACATCTTCATCATGTTGGATTAGGACCTTACTTCCTTAACAAGACTCCTATAGCACAAGAAGTAAAGTCAAGAATCAAATGGAATAGATTCCAACTAAAAAACTTCTGAGCAAAAGAAACAATGAAGTGAACAGAGAGCCTACATTCTGGGAACAAATTTTTGCCACATGCACATCTGATGGAGCACTAATCTCCAGGATACATAAAGAACAAGAAACTTAACACTAAAAAACAAAAAACCCAATCAATAAATGGGCTAAGGAGCTGAACAGAATTCTCAGAAGATATATAAATCAACAGATATATAAAAAGATGTTCAATATTTCTAGCCATTAGAGAAATGCAAATCAAAACTACTCTAAGATTTTATCTCACACCAGTCAGAATGGCAATTATCAAGAATACAAACAACAATTGGTGTTGGCAAGGATGTGAGGGAAAAGACTCAAAGGGGAGAGGGCATGGGGGCAGTAAAGATAGTGGAATGAGATGGACATCATATCCCTAGCTTCATGTATGACCGCACATACGTGATTCTACATCACATAACAAAAATGCAAAGTTGGCTTCAGTTGTGTACAATGAATCAAAATACATTTTGCTCATGTATACCTATACCTAAGTAGAATAAAACATTAATAAAATAAAATGTAAAAAAGAAAAAGGTCCTCATGCATTCCACAGATGTATTCCTTCAGCTCTCTGTATAGTTTTCTTTCTATATGTACATATGCTTTATTTATATATTGCTGTGCAATAAACTTCATACTAGTACCATGAAATAGAAATATTATCTATCTCATGGTATGAGAAGTTGACTGACTCAAACTAGGCACTTTTTCTCAGGAGATCTCATTTGGCACCTGTGACTGAAGTCATTAGAAGTCCTCATTTACATGCCTGCTGCCTGGACTAGAAAGATTCAATAGCCCAAGGCTGGAACAGCTAAAAGTTGAAATAACAAGCTCCTGGAATATGTTTCTTTACCTTTATATAATCTCTCCACAGGGTTTGCACAGCATGCAGGCTTCAAGGGATCTGTATTTCTTTCATGGCAATTCAGAGCTCTCAAGGTATATGTCTCAAGAGGTGCTAGCAGAGAATTTTTATCACCTTTTATGACCTAGTCTCAACAAATATGCAGGGTTATTTTTGCTATGTTCTATTAGTCTTAAAATGAAACATTTTCAAAAAGAACACAGCTTCCACCCTTCCATAGAAGGGTGGCCACTTTCTGGAAGTGCATATGAGAATGGAATTATTGTTGGAGTCTGTATTTGTCAGGTTCTCCAAATACACATAAAAAAATTGTGTGTGTATGTGTATAAAGTACCTAGTTGAAGAAAAACTAGGTATAGCAGGAACATTCCTCAACATTGTAAAAGCTATCTATGCTAAACCCAAGGCCAACATCATACTAAATGGAGAAAAATTAGAAGCATTTCCTCTAAAAACTGGAAGAAAAGGATGCTCTTTCACCACTCCTATTCAACATAGCTCTTGAAACTCTAGCCACAGCAATTAGATGAAAGAAATTAAAGGGATACAAATAGGAAAAGAACTCAAACTATCATTTGCCAACATGATTCTATATTTAGAGGATCCAAAAAATTCTACCAGAAAACTTCTAGAATAAATGAATTCAGCAAAGTAGCAGGATATAAAATCAACACCCATAAATCAATTGCATTTCTATACATCAGTGATAAAACCTCTGAAAGAAATTAGGAAAGCCACCTCATTCACAATAGCCTCAAAAAAATAAAATACTTGGGAAATCAATTTAACAGAAGAGGTGAAAGACCTCTATAATGAAAACTACAGAACACCAAAGAAAGAAATTGAAAATCTTAGAAGATGGAAAGATCTCCCATGCTCTTGGATAGGGAGAATCACTATGGTCAAAATGGCCATTCTACACAAAGTGCTATACAGATTCAATGTGATTCCAATTAAAATCTCAATGTCATTCCTTATAGAAATAGAGAAAGTATCCATGAAATTCATTTGGAAAAATAAGACCCAGAATAGCCAAAGCAATTCTTAGCAAGAAGAGTGAAGCAGGAGGTATCACAATACCAGATCTTAAACTATACTACAAAGCTAGAGTAACAAAAACAGTATGGTACAGGCACCAAAATAGACATGTAGACCCATGGTACATAATTGAAGACACAGACAAACCTACATAAACACAGTTATCTCATACTAAACGAAAGTGCCCAAAACACTGGAGAAAAGATAACCTCTTCATCACGTGGTGCTGAGAAAACTGGAAATCCATATGCAGTAAAATGAAACTAAACCCCTCTCTCTCATCATGCACAAAACTCAACTCAATGTAGATCAAGGACCTAGGAATAGATCAGAGAACTTGTGCCTAATAAAAGAAAAAGTAGGCCCAAACCATCATGTCAGATTAGGCCCCGACTTCCTTAACAAGCTTCCTAAAGTGCAAGATATAAAATCAAGAATTAGTAAATGGGACTATTTCAAATTTTTACCACATGCACATCTGATAGAGCACTAATCTCCAGGCTATATATAAAGAACAAGAAACTTAACACCAAAAAAAAACAAAACAACAACAACAACAACAACAAAATAAATGGGCTAAGGAGCTGAACAGAATTCTCAGAGGAATACAATTGGTCAAATATATGAAAAAATGTTCAACATCTCTCACAATTAGAGAAATGCAAATCAAGACTACTCTAAGATTTCATATCACACTAGTCAGTGTAAAGATTACACGACCAGGAGAAGATGAATTTAAGCCACTCGGCAAGGCTTTAATGGAATACACGCCCTTGGGCCAAATTCCCCGTCCATCAGTGTGTGTCCAGGAGAAATGGTGCTGGATCTTCCATGCACAGAGAATTTCAAGAAAACCCGTCAGGAAGGGGAGGGTTTGAGGGCAGGAAGAGAAGGCCAGAGTCCTTCCTGGATAGGTCATGAAAACTCGTTGATCGACAGGAGGCGTGTCTACTAGTGACATCATATCTGGCTTGCAGCTCCGATTCACAGCTGCTGACCGGTTCCCCTAATTGGGCATCTTAGACCCTGACCAGACCTAACAGTCAGAATGGCAGTTATCATGAATAAAAGCAACAGTAAGTGTTGATGTGGGGGAAAAGGCATGCTCATACATTGCTGGTAGGACTGCAAATTGGTACAACCAATCTGGAAAGCAGTATGGAGATTCCTTGGCAAACTTGGAATGGAACCACCATTTGACCCAGCTATCCCACTCCTCGGTGTACACCCAAAGGATGTAAAAACCGCATACTACAGTGACACAGCCACATCGATGTTTATTGCAGCACAATTCACAATAGTCAAACTGTGGAACCAACCCAGATGCCCTTCAATAGATGATTAAGGAAACTGGTCTATATACACAGTGGAATATTACTCAGCAATAAAAATAAAATTATGGCATTTGCAGGTAAATGGATGGAGTTGGAGAATATCATGCTAAGCGATGTAAGCCAATCCCCAAAAACCAAAGGTTGAATATTTTCTCTGATAAGTGGATACTAATTCATAAAGTGGGGGTGGGCATGGGAAGAGTAGAGGGACTTTAGATTAGCAACAGGGGAGGGAGGGAAAGGAAGGGAACATGGGGAGAGGAAAGAGAATGAGATGGAGAGCACTACTCTAGGTACATGTATGATTGCACAAATGGTGTGACCCTACTTTGTGTACAACCAGGGTTGTGAAAACCTGTGCCCCATTTGTATACAATGAATTGATGAATGTTCTGCTGTCACGTATGTATAACTGATTAGAATATTTAAAAAAAATAAAGGGCATAGTTGAGGTCAGTCACTCCAAGTACCTTGAGAGAGAGATACTATACATCATATGTATTTTGTATTTTATACTTGTGTGTGTATATGTATGTATATGTATATATATATATAAATAATCACACACACATTCATACATACATTTTAGCTCACACTGTAATAGATACTGACAAATTCCAAGAACAGTTGTTGGCAAGCTAGACGTACTAGAAAGATGATGTTATAAATTTCAGTTTGAATCTGAAGATCAGAGAACCAGAACAACCAATAGTAATGTTTCAGTCCCAATGTGGCAATCGTAAGATCCAAGAAGAGCCAAAGGCAGGAAAAGACTAATGTTCCAGATCAAAGCAGTCAGGCTGTATAAGCTCCCGTTTGCTCAACCTTTTTTGATCTATTCAATTCCTCAATTGATTATATAAGGCCTACCCTTATTAGGTGAGACAATCTGATTTAACCACTTTGAATATTAATCTTTTCCAAACACTCTCACAGACACATACAAAAAAATGTAGGACCTTGCCCAGTCAAGTCATCACATAAAATTAACCAGTCTTTTTAATAAGAACTTTAAATATGCATATATTCACCATACAAATAAAATAAGAGTATAGGTCAATTTTTAAATTTTTTTTAAAACTGTAGGTGGACACAATATCTTTATTTTTATGTGGTGCTGAGGATCAAACCCAGTGCCTCACGCATGTGAGGCAAGTGCTCTACCACTGAGCTACAATCCCAGCCCAGTATAGGTCAATTTTAATACCCAATCTCTTCTCCACATGAGAATGAAGACATTTTTAGGAATGGCAGAGACACGCATGTTTGCCACAGTAATACCTAAGTTCCCATAGCTTATCCTATATCGGTGTCATAAATTGATCCCCTTTCCTGTGCCTGGTGACCTTTTCTCGTTCTAAAACTTTTGTACCTATCGCTCCAAATGCTGATCAGATCCGTCCACAATTGTTCAGTGTTCAGACTTTTAACATGAAGCCTTCACCAATTACCTTCCTACAGCTCTCACAAGCCTACTTGTCATTTGCATAGCACAAATATTTACAACCTTGGAACTTGATGGAAGCTTGCCGCTGTTACCAAGTTCTGAAAAATGCCCATAGCACTCTCCACTTGCCAGCAACTGTTGTTCTCTCCTCTAATGGTTGAGAAAATGAGCTTGGAATCACACAGTATTGGCTTCAGACACTAGCTCTGCCATTTATAATTTGCTTCACGTTGAAAAATAAGATCACTTCAGCTTTAGTTTTCTCACCTAAAAAAATATACCAGTTAAGACCTTGCAAATTTGTTGTGACAAAGAAATATGAATTTTACACATTTAACACCATGCTTATAACAGTAAAATCTCAAGTACTGTCAAATATTTTTGTCTTTGGATATTTGATGGTTGTTGTTTCTTATGTCTTTGTTGTACCAGCTCTGGAAGGGTATTTACATAGACCACTTTAACTTTGGCAAGAACTGAATGGCTTCTAGCCAGCAGGCTCACTAAGCCTCACAGCGTCCTTGACTCTTTTGAGACTCACTGGCACATGTAAGATCTGCAAGCAATTCCTGGCCTGTAAGACAGGCTAAAAGTTTACTCTACCAATTTGTTTACATCATAGAAAAAAGGGAAATAACACTAACCAAATAATGTTAACCATAGAACCAAATGTCTGTCTGCCACACTATCAGAAAATTTACACTCGTTAAGTTAATCCAGTTGAGTTTCAGTTTCCTTATCTCTAAAATGAGGAGTAGTACAAACCTTATATATTTCTGTAAGAATTAAATGATATAATGGGTTTTAAAATGCAGTACTGGAGCGAATAATTACTATGGTTTGTGAGATATTAAGGCAGAGTAGTTTATTTTAAACTTAAGTATATATAGTTGCTATATATTGTTACAATATTTTCTTATGCTTTGGGAAAATTACAAAGAACTTCATTTGCTTAGTTTGAGCTTGAGGAATCAAAAGTAGTGAGTAGTTATAAGACATCTGACTCAAAATAAGTTGACCTTTGCTCTTTCCAATGTACCGCTTCATCCCATATATGCATCTATTGGGAAATTATCCACAAGTTTTAAATGAATCTTGCATTGGGTAGTGGAGACCCTCAGTTCAAAAATCTGATTAGTATCCCCTTTTATGCTCTTAAAAATTCTTGAGGACTTAGCATCCAGATCTTGGTTTCTAATATCATTCTGCAAAGAGGGAACCAGGCCTTCTTGGAGAAATGACTGATTCTAGTACCAGGGCAAGAAATAACAGGATGGGACTGAAGTACCTCGTAATGCCAGAAGGTAAGGAAGTACTTCTCTTCTCCCCCCAAATGCCACATTACACATCAGTGAAAGTATGTCAGAGGTACACAAAAGCCAACTGAAAGATTGCTGAGTGGCCAAAATTAGAACAATTTGAACATCAACATAAGCAACCTAGTGAGGAGCTATAACCTAGTGAAGCCAAAATTAGGCAGGCAGTCAGCATAGATAGGTAAATCCAGTCAGGTCAATCAAGGAGACCAATTTGGGTCTGGCAAGTTGGAGAGGTATTGAAATGTTAATGCCTTCAGAGCCCTTTCTCCTTCCTTATTAAAATAACCTGCCCCTGCTCCAACCTATAGCTAAGGTTATCTGTCCCAAGGATTTTTCCCTCCCTACAAGGAGTTGTTAATTACACCCACTTCCTGCCCAAGTCACTCCACATTTGTTCATCTGCTTTCACCTTTCGGCCATCCAACCGAGCATCTCCTGGGCCTAGTCACATAAGCAGGAAATAAAGAGATAAAAGGAAGAAGAATAAAGGAAGCCTAGGACATATAAAAAGATAACACACCTGTACTTCTTGGCATACCAGGATACCAGCTATAGCCCCTTCTCCCTCCCAGAAGCCTATGTTATTTTTTAAGTAAACCCTGCTTTATATGCTTGCCTCAGTGTGCTTCTCTAATGTTCAAAATTCAACGTGAGGAAGTAGAACTTGTCACAGGTAACCGGCGGTATCACTAGCCCACAAAATATCCATGAGTCATACAGATATGAATAAACAGGCAAATTTGTTATGCATAAATAATTCCAAATAACTTATGTAGATCTTCCATCTTTAAGGAGGGGAAATTCTCAAATTGGACTATATACATTGACTTTCTTCCATACAGTGCTATGTTAAAAAGGGGATGAGATGAGGAGCGTAACTTTACGTTGGAGAATTCTGATAGACAACTACCTTAGTCAGGAGATTAAGGTTAGCATAAGAGAAAAAAAAGCTTTGGATGTTAAATTTTGAGATAAAACCTGGTTGATCATCACGTGCTTGTTTTTTTTTTTATAGATAGCTGAATTTGGTGAATTTTTTTTAGTTTTGGGAACATTAATAGAAATGCTGTAATGATCATTATCATGCATAAATCTACATATGTAGATGCTGTTATTTCTGGTGAATAGTTTTCTAAAAGAGGGTTGAATGAGTCTTGAATTTCAACAGATTTGCTAGGTTGCTTTTCAAAAGGTTGTAAAAATTAATCCTTTCCTCACTCTACAAAATATTTTCCAATAATCTTAACCACACTTGATTATAAACATTTTAATATTTATTAAGAAAAATAAGTTCAAAACCTCTAGTTTTCAGAGCTTTTATACAGTTAAGTAGAAATCAAAATTACAAATTATATGTAAACTAAAAATTCAGTACAATTAAAATGTTAACTGAATGTGACTGATGATATGTTAAAACAGCAGAAGCTGGAACTAATATTTGATAAATGTAGCCTAGATCAATTTCTACATTTAATCAGTTTCCTTGTTTTTATTTCAGTTTTAATACAAAGAATGAATGTCTGGTCATGTTAACATGTTACAAAATGTCTTTAATAACTTGAGACTAGTTGCTGGTTGATGATCAGACTCTACACTAAACTAAGATTCTACCAGTGAGCCATTCACAAAAACAAATTCTATCATAATGTCACCAAATACCTCTTTAAAGGTTCTCATGTGAAGATAAAGTTGTCTTGTGGCTCCACTGAAATCTGCAATAAGTATCACTAACTCATTTTCTTGGTCATGTTCCTTTATTTTCCTATTTATTGAGTTGCATATTTTCTCATTCTCATGATAGATGCAAACTCAAATTATTTCTATATCCACACCTCCAATCCTGTTCTCTGCCAAATAAATACTTGAATGAATTGATGTGCAATATCATTCCTGAAATCAGGTGTAGAAATGATTTCCTTTCTCATTCATTGTGACTCTTGGAGGTAATGCATTATGTAAGCAGTATGTATACAAGTGAGGTCCATTTAATGCATTTTTTAAGATGTGAAAATACTGAAAACTTCATTGCTTACATAGCAAATGTTGCTTGGCAAATTCAGTTCTAAAGACAAATGGGGAGGCTGAGATTGCAAAGCAGTGCTCCATTATAAAGTGATTACATAAATTACTGAGGATTAACTGATATATTTTTAATGATAATTGAAGTTCAAAAGATGCTTCCAGATAACATAAGAGTTTCCTAGAGGTCCTTCAGTGCATTTGGGACCCCCCCCCCCATACAATGCATAATACCATATTGTCTTTGTTGAAAAGACTTATTTTTTCCTTTAGAAAGTTTATAGATTTCATATTCAGAAGCAATTGTTTTCAATCTATGCGTAGGGTTTCTGGGCATAAGTCAATCCCAGGAACTAGGGTGGTACAACTCAGATAAAGACTAGGGACAGTGGTGATACCCCAGAGTTCACAGCTGCACATAAATGTCAGGGTCAACTCAGCCTCTCATATCTGCTCCTGGGAGTCAAAATCCTAAAGGAGGATTTATGGATGTAAGAAATAAAAGTAAAGGGTTCCTGAAGAATATCTATATTTTCTTTTCATATCTGTTGAAGTTAAGTTCTTGACCTCTGAGAAGTGGTTGAAATGACAAGCTCTTAAGACCCATCCTAATTCTCAGAGTTTGAACACAACTGTCTACCAGTTCTGAGGACTGCCAAACCTGGATTATTTTGCTAATATGCCATATCAGACTGACGAGTCTCAGTAATATGTAGGAGAATCTGAAGTTTATTATACATTCATTCATTTGAATGGTCGTAGAGAGTATATTTCTTAGCAAAATAGTTATTATATGGAAGACAGCCTAGTTTACATACTAGGATGCTTGAATCATGTAAATTTTTCAATTTACATTCCAATAATTTTAATTTAAAAAAATTTTCCTATATATTCTGAAGAATGAACAGCCTTACTAAAACCTTTAAAATAGTATGTTTTCTGATTCCTACAAGCTGTTTCCTATATGTAAAATGTTCTAGAATCTGGATGTTTATGGTATTTTACTCAAATATGCATTCTACATTTATTGTCAAACTAAATAGAACTCTAGGCAATCAATGACTATTTGTTAATTAGGGAGCCAGCATTTCAAACCATTGTTTGACCACTGATGCACATACTTGACTCTTGTTCTGCCTTTTGTGCTATAAATGCCTTAGATACATTTTTCATCTCAAAAATTAGGATACATGATCAAAAATATTTGTATTTGTTAAGTTTATAAAGGAACATCTTACAGTATGCTAGAAATTCAACAGTTTGTAGGACATTTTAATGTTTCAAAAATTATAAAATAAGTTACATCAAGTTAAAAACCATGCCTGTCTTGGATACCACTGTATCTCCAGTGTACACATATGACAGTTTCTCAATCTATTTTAAAAGAAAACATGGATGAATCAATGAATGAATGGCAGTAACAAGAGGAAAGAGTACCTAGGCTCAGAAACTACATGGCTTCCAAGAATCATCTCTGGAATGCAGGGATGCAATTTCAGTGGCTGAACAAGGTAAGAATAGTACCCTGTGACTAATCAGCTGTAAAGGGCCTGGGCAATGGGAAAGATCTCCCCAATGCCTAGTGTGGCTCCTTGAAAATTTCTCAGAAACCCCTAAAGAACTGAAGCAACTGTGGTGGCCCATCTGCTTATCCAGCCACAGAAATTCTAGGAGAACAGTGGTAGAATGGATAGTAGTGAATAACTCAAGAGGAGAAAGTAAAGTGGACAGGAAAGAAGGACTTTTGCTTTTGTCGAGAGACATTTAATTCTTTGTTTCTGGTTAGAATGCCTTTACAGAGGAATTTTGGAAGGCGTGGAAAAGGGATTACATTATTCTAGTTAAGCCTCTCTCCTTAAATGTGGGCTTACCTTTCTCCCCCACCCCTTCCACTTTCCAGAAGGACCTATTTGGTAAATACCTATATGCTCCCTTGCCCTCTAGTTTTCTCTTGTCTTTGGCCAGTGGGGAGCCTAAGGAAGTGGGAAAGGAGGAGAGTGAGGCCAGAGAGTTTCTTCCAAGCCTCCAGAGCAGTCAACCTTCCTTGAACAGTTCAAGATGATCTTCTAGTTCTTGCTCTGCTCAAGGTAGTCCTTATTACATCATGCCCCTTTCCAGATTTTGATCATTTATTTCTATTGCTAACATTGAGTTGTGGTTCTTCCTCACTTAGCTTTTAAAATGAAAAATTTGTGTAAAAAAATTTTCCAAATTATTTCAAATGGCTGTTTCCTTATTGATACTGGATTGATAGAGCCACATGTTTTTTCTTCTGATATCAGCCAACTTGTTTCCACCTGATCAATTCTGCCTCTTCTCTAATTTATAAGACCCCAAAGTTTCTCACTGCTGATAGTCTCTTAGGTCACCAATTTCTTAGTTTATATTGGGCTTGGAAAGCTTGTTTGAATATTGCTTAAGTTAGGAAACAAGACCTGCTTACCATACTTTTCCTAAAGTATGTATTTTATTTTATTAGTATTTTTTATTAAGGTAAAGTCTTTTTTTCTGGGTTCTATGTACTGTATTAGCTTTCAATCTAACCCTTCAAGACTGTAGAGAATATGCACAATGATTTCTTATGTTTTTAGTTACAGGAAGAAAATCACGCTTTTTGAGGTCCTACTAATTGCCATATGCTGCACAGGGCTCTTTCCATTTACCATGGAGACTAGGGGCATTGTTGTGAAAACACTGGTTAGATGGTAAGTGGGTGGCAGATCACAGATCTGGTCACAGTTTCTGGGTCTTGACATATGTTCTTTTCCTAAAGCCAAGCTGTTTCTCTTCAAATATCTGAAAATAGTTACCTTACCTCCCACCCATGTGTTTGTGCTTCTTTGGGTTAGGAAGAATACAGTTGCTTAATCATTCCTTATATAATATCACTAAGTTTTTTCCTATTTAGCCATCAAATGCTCAATATAGTCATCAGCAAAATACTGTGCTTATTATTTGGTGTTCAGAACTGAAGGTAGTTTTTCTGATCACCATCTTTATTTTCCATGCCATCCTTGGAGAATTGCGCCTATTGGTACCTGTTCCTTAAGCACATCCCACCTTAAATCATCTGTTAATGAAAACCTCTACTACTTTCCTATGTCTACCTCAATCTGTAATTTTGCAGTTGGATATTAAACTTGCACTCCAATGTGTTGTTTTTCTTGTTAATATTCCTCGTGTTGGTGCTAACCAGTCTTTCAAGCCTCCCAAGTCTTCTCTACATTCTGAATCTAGGTGTTGTTAACATCACAAAGCCAAGCAGCCTTCTTGATATCAGAATGCACCATCAAATTTGAACAAAACATAACAGTATGACCATAAGAGCTTTAAACCATTGTATAAGAACCACTCCTTAAAATAATTAAAAACACATCCCCTTCCCCAAAATGTTACACTTGTGGCAAGTACTCATACTCTCATCCTTCTTTCACTTAGGAATTCACCACTGACCCAGAGAACTCAGATTTACTTCACTCAAGTCCACGACCCAAGCCTGTCATCCACTATGTCACCAGCTTCCCACTCTAACCACTGTGCTCATGGGGACAGTTCCCTGAAATTCTGAGGAACTGAATTCAGTTTCCTAGCTACCCAGCATTATACCAAATACTAGAATGATCTTTACTAGCCTCTTATGTACAAATCGGATGGACATTTCTTTTACATTTTCTTCCAAGTCAGGGCTAAAAAGTTCTCAGTATTTATATTCTATCTCACTCCAAAAAAAGCTTAAGAAGGGCTTAACCCTGCAATAATATCTATTCATTTGTAATAAGCATATAAAGTCAAGGCCTTGCAAAGAAAAAGCAGCAATTAGAGTTTATGTAATTACAGTCTGAGCATTGCATTTGGTGCTAAGCATTCTAGCAGCAAGAGAAAACAAGAGAACAAGTCTAAGTACTATAATTTCCAATATCTGCCAAAAGAAAACACACCAATTCTTTAGGAGAAATAAGCATTTTTCTCACAGTGAAGCTTAATAAAAGTATTCTTTGACAGCCAAATGGATTTAAAGCTCCTTAAAAATGGGGGCTATTCTTAGTCTTCTCATCTATACTCATCTAATCTCTCCCTGATTTCTACTGTGCTTAGTTAGAGAATTATGGTGGTGGTATATATTTTTTACAAGAATATTGGTAAAAAATAAGTATGTGTCTCAACCCTCTCCCCTGCAAAGTGTGGTATGAACAAGGGAAGAAATGCCTATAGTTTATAGATCTAGAAGTTGTGAAAGAAGAATGTTGAATAGGTATTTAAGATATTCTAAAGAGGCCAAACTAATACGAAAAAAATCAGTTATTGGGATAGAAGGGAAAGAGTAAGGAAATAGATTATGAGGCCCAGATATGTAATGAATACAGAGAAAAAAAATGAATGCTGTGGAATTTGGAGACTAGCAAAAAGCATAGAAAGCAGAAGCGAGTTTAATTGTAACACCTTACATGGTATGCTAATCAACATCCGTTCATTTGTTGATAGCTTCTGCTTAAAGAGTTAATTTGACCCAGTTACCATGGTGCTTGACTTTGTCCATCTTCCCACACCAAGTTGAAATTCTTTCCTTTCCAAAAGCTATGATGTTGGCCCAAACAACATGTCCTTGTGCGGTACTCATTGGATTTTAATGAGCATCTGGGCAGACCCTGGGAGAGAGCTGTGTTCTCACAGTGCAAGGGCAAGCTTGATGCTCTCAGCTTTTGGCACCGCTTACAGAAGATAGTGTTCTCAGGAGAAAGAGTGTTAGTAAACCTTCATTTGTGTGTGTGTGGCTGAAGAGAATTGGCTGCAAAAAAAGTTCAATTCTCCTGTTTCTGAAAGCAGTAAAGTTTCCAAATGACTTCCCTTAATGCAATTGGTAAGCTGCCCAAAAAGATTATTATTTGAGTATCTCAAAATATAGGTATAAACAATTCTTAATCTCTGTCATTTCAATAACCTGCTTAATATTTGCAAAAGTTAACAAATTTCAGAGTTCACATTTAGGGATAATATGGTACACCTGATAAATCCAGGAGGCAGAGGATGAAGAATGGGGGGATGGGGTTCAATGGGTATCAATATGAGCCACCCAATTCAAGAACTACCCAGAAGAATTCCTTTGAATACTCTACCAGAAGCAATCAGTGGAGGTGTTGATGAGATTCACTGAGTTTCCCCAGGAGGGGAGAATCAAATAAGACTAGAAGGAACTGCAAGGAGAGAAGCTCACACACACTTAGCTCATTCTCTAAGTTCTAATTCACCTAGGGACCATTCCTTGCTTACCTCACTCCCTGGTTTAAAGTTTTTTGTTTTGTTTTGTGAATAGCATTTGTTTGTTTTTACTTTATCTGTTTTTAGATATACATGACAGTAGGGTGCATTTTGACATATTATACATACATGGAGCACAGCCCATTCCAATTTTGATTCCACTCTTGTTGTACGTGATGTGAGGTTACACTGGTTGTTTATTTGTATGTGAGCATAGGAAAGTTATGTTTGGTTCATTCTTTTTCTCATCCCTTGTCACTTCACTTCATTCCTCTTTGTCTAATCCAAGAGACTTCTATACATTCCCTCCTTCCCCTCCCTTGTTACAGGTTAGCATCCACATATCAGAATATTTGGCCTTTGATTTTTGGGGGACTGGCTTATTTCGCTTAGCATGATAGTCTCCAGATCCATACATTTGCCAGAAAATGTCAGTTTTCTTCTCTATAGCTGAGTAATATTCAATTGTGTATGTATACCACATTTTCTTTATCTATTCATCTTTTGAAGGGCACCTACATTGGTTCCATAACTTGGCTATTTTCAATTGAGCTGCTATAAACACTGAGGTGGGCTGCATCACTGTAGTGTGCCGATTTTGAGTCCTTTAGGTATAAGCTGAGGAGTGGGATAGCTGGGTCAAATGGTGGTTCCATTCCAAGTTTTCTAAGGAATATCCATACTGCTTTCCAGATTGCTGGTGGGACTGCAAATTTATGCGACCAATGTATGAGTGTACCCTTCCACATACTTGTCAACATTTATTGTTATTTGTATTTTTGATAATTGCCATTATCACTGGAGTGAGATGAAATCTCAATGCTGTTTTGATTTGCATTTCTCTAATTGCTAGAGATGAACTTTTTTATGTATTTGTTGACCATTAATATTTCTTCTAGGAAGTGTCTGTTCAATTCCTTTGCCCATTTATTGAGTTGTTTCCCCACTACTTCCTCTGCAAAGCTTTACTCAGACTTACTAGAAAAAGGTATATTTCCCTCATTAAGTATTGTTAATTGCCAAAATATGTTCTTTATCATGCCTTGATTGAAGCTTATATCTACTCGAGTCCATTTAGTTAAAAGATTGTGAAGTCTTAGAAAAAATGGTTTATGACTTGTTCCTCCTTTCTATTAGTGTCTAATATTGCTGAATGAATATACAAATAACAAGCAGATTACAGAAGAGCAAGGCAAAGGTAGTTGAAAGGATAAGAAAGAAGGAATAAATGAGAGAATAAAAATGGAAGATTGCTAGATACTCGAGACTGCTGGAGGTATGTTTCCTCTAGAGAGCCAGACTGGGAAAGGAAATATAAAAAGTATGATAATCATTCTGTTTCAAAGAGAACAGAACAGTAAGGGCAATAACATTTTCTGAAAGCCTAGAACTAGCGAAGTACTGTGCAAGGCAGAATTAAATATGCCAGAAGATCTTTGTTCCTTATAGGAAGCCAAATTGGCAGACTACACAAGATAAATCCTAAACTACTGCTCTTCTTCAGAACTTCTCCAGTAAGTTGATTGATAATGACCCTTGCAGAAAAAAATGTGGTTGCTTAAGCAGTTAAACCTGACATTCAGAGAAAAGTGAGACTTACGATAGAGAAGATGTTACTTTTGATGAAAAAGACCAAAATATGCATCAAACCTTATTCAGAGACTTTCTTTAGAGTCTCTACTGCTGTAGATTAAGGAATGCGTGCAAATGAGAAGCTTACTGAGTTCACGAGCATTGGTCTACTAGGGAAGTCCGCCCAGCTCCGTAAGTCTGACTACTGCTCTGGGCATAGGTAAGGCCATATTGCAGATGGAGTCTCTCTTCTCAGTTCTAACAGATGGTTTTTCTCTCATGTGCATTATATTATCTTTTGATTCTCTGTCAGATTATAATTTCCTCAGAGAAGGGACTATTGATGTACTTCTGAAAGTCATGGTGTAGAATATCATTGTAGTTATCAGAAATTGGTGGCTCAGTATTGTGTTTGTTTTGATATTGATCCAATTTGACCATCTAAGTTACTGCTTGATGTCTAGAAGTCAGTGATTTGAGACATCTTTCTTATTGCTTAGTCTTTTTCTGTCTAATATTCAGAGTGAGGTGAGGATTGATCTTAAAATTTTGTGCCTGTGTTGGATAGATGCTTTTCCTCAAGCTCTCCATACTAGTGTTTGTTTTGTTGAGTCTTTAGTTTTTTTCCTCAAAAACCATCCTCCATAGCTTCCATTCTACTCCAGGCTTGAGTTCTTGCTCTCCAGGATGCCATACATCACTCGTTTTTCTTCTCTTCAATTCAGAAATGATTGCCCAAGTTGTTCTTTTTCTTAATTCATACCATTATTTTGTTAAACAAGATCTTTATGAGATGCCTAAAGATGGTGCATTTGGCATATTTTCTTAAAGTGATTATGACAAGATTATGCCATGACCTTTGAATATTATCCTGGCTACGTTTAGGATTCTAGAGCAGAAATAGTTTTGCTTCAGTCATTGAAGACATTGCTCCACTGTGTTCCATCATTTGTGATGTAAGTAAAACTTTAGTCCTAACTTTTTTCCCCTTTGTTCAACTGGCTTTCTCTCCTTAAAAAATTTTCAGGTATCTTATCTTTGATCCTTGGTATTTTGAAATTTCTCTCACACACACACTAGTGATAAGATTTTCCTTTATGTAAAAAAAATTTCTGGCAGGGAAAATTTTGCTTTAAAATGTAGGGCTTTTAGGCAGCTGGATTCTAGACTATAGGGACCCTAATTTTCAGAAGTTTAGGGAAAGTATACCTCAGTACATCCAAGATACCTACCCTCTCTCTTTGATGCTCCTTGGACTAGATTTAATGAATGTAGGTAATTCTTTGAGACAAACTACAAACCTCCCGTTTGTCCCGTTCACTTCAGTCCCACTTCTTACTATGCTCATTTGTATGTAATTCCAGTCTCTGCATTGAAAGTCTCTCTGGAGTTGGTTCCCCTTGTCCCTGTACAGTCAAAGCTACAGGTTTCCTTCTCTTTCATGTATCAGTTAGTGTTTTCCTAATATGTTATTTCTTTCAAAACTTGAAATTTCCCAGTGATCCTACAATTTTTTTTTACTGCACTTTTAAAATTCCTTTAATTTTAGGAGGAACAAAAAGCAATGAATGTGTAACACCAAATCAACTGGAAGACAAAAATGATTTTGTCTTCTCAGTCCCCTTCTCTGGTAATAATATCCTTGGTTTTTGGAAACAGTTTCCCTCTTCTTCAAAGTGTCCCTTGAGTGAAAAAGAACTACCAAGTTAGTCACCAACCAATATTGATTGATTTACTTATTACCACCACTGGTTTTGATGCAAATAATGAGTAGAACAAATCTTCATGGAACTTTCTTTCTAGTGAGGGGAAACAGGTAATAAAAAGTAAGTATAGGCTATCATAGGCAAATCAATTTCATGGACATTATAGCTGGATAAAGAAAGAACTATCAGGGGCAAACAAATGGCCATCTGAGAGAACAGTATTCTGGTAGAGGAAAGATTCAGTGACTTGATTTTTATTCTGTATGTTAGTCAGTTTAGCATTACTATAATGAAATACCAGAAACAGGCAACTTATGAAATAAGGACAGGTTTATTTTGGATCATAGTCCTAAAGGTTCAAGTACAAGATTGGGTAACCCCATTTGTTTGGGCCTGTGGTAAGGGCTGGACATCATAGAAGAATGTATTATATCTTGATCCAGGAAATAGAGAAATAGCAGAAATATTTTTTCTTCTATTAGAGAAGAATCAGTGAGGTCCCACAATTCCTTCTGAGGGCATGCCTCCACCAACCTAAGTACCTCACGTAAGACCCACTTCCTGTAGGTTCTCAGCACCTGCCAAAAGCACCACCCTAGGGAATAAGCCTTTAACATATGAACCTTTGGGGAATGCTCATCTAAATGATAGCATTCTGAGATGAGAAGTCTATTGAAGAGCTTTCGAAAAGGAGAGAAGATTTATGCTTTAAGGAAATCACTTTAACTTTGCTACTAAAAAACTGTAGAAGGGCAAGGGCTAAATGAGAAAAACCATTTGAGAGACTATTGCAGTTATAGTGAGAAATAATTTCTTCTGTCATTAGGATGTATCAGTGGAGAACATAACTAGTTAGATTAAAATATTTTGGTTAGTATTGTGTATTGGTCAGCTTTGTCATCACTGTGACCAAAAGTCCTGAAAAGAACAATTTTAGAGAAGTTTATTTGGCTCATGGTTTCAGAGGTCTCAACTCCATTGTTCTGGGCCCAAGATGAGGCAGAACATCATGAGGGAAGATCATGGAAGATGGAAGTAGCTCAGGACATAGTACCAGAGAGGAGACAGGGAGGGAAGGAGAGGGAGACAAATGCCAGCCCCCAACATGGACAAGATATAAACACTAAGGGCATGCCCCAGATATCCATCTCCTCCAGCCACATCCTAGCTGCCTACAATTATACCCAGTTAATATTATCAGTGGATTATTGCACTGATTAGGCAATAATCAGTTAAGGTTCTCATTACCCAATAAGGTTCTCATTACCCAATCATCTCACCTCAAGTTTCTTGCATCATCTCACGCATGAGCTTTGGAACACCTCATATCTAAGTCATAAGAGACTAAGAGATATGGGAGAAAAAGGAAAATCAAAGGATTCTAAGATTTTTGTCTTAATTGAAAACAGTGATATTGGTTTAAGATAGAAAAGTCTTTGGGAAGAGAAAGATGTTTAAAAAGTATAAAAATAGGATGATTAAAAGGATTATATTTTAGATGTGAGTTGAAAATATGTATCAGATACTCAGTTGAAGATAGCTACTTACAGAAGTGTAGAAAAAGATCTGGGGCAAAGAAAAAATTTTAAATGAAGCACGTGAATTATATGCTAATGACAGGATGCTGGCTGGGGCCACCATGAAAGTAAGCGTAAGTAGAGTTAGGAAAAACAGATCTCTGTACTGCAGTGTGAGTAGTTCAAAAAGGTGACACTAAGCACAAGTATCCAGAAAGACGGAGGGAAAATGGCATCCAGGGAACTAAGGGAAGGATAAGTTTTGAAAAGAAGATGATCAATCCTGCTGATAAATAATTTGCTACATGATCCTGACTCCTGGTCAGGTGCTGACTTCTTTGAGTAGCATCTGACTTAAATTGGGCAAGTACTCTCTTCCCCTTCTTTTGGTTTTTTTTATTTCAACTTGTTGGATAAGAGCCCAATCTCTCTACTGGCTTAGACTATATAGGTAAAATTCTGATGCCATCATTACCCATGTTTGCATTGGTTGACTACAGCTGGTCTTCAGTGAGAGAGATGCAGATAACCAAAGAGCAAAGACAATGGACATGATAGAGAGCATCCAGGCATGGTTTGAGATCATTAGATTTGTTCTCACCCTACCATGTTTTTAACTTTGGGTTCCATGAACTATTCAAGATGAATTGTAACACATTTACTTTTGCTTAATCAAACTTGGGTCATATTTTTTATCATTTTCAACCAAAATATCCCTGACAGCAATGTCCCAATTGTCACTTGCCTCAATTTTAAAGTTTACTAATATTAGAAAATCTTTTATGATGGGCTAAGAATGGTACTCTTTTCTTAAAACATGGAACATGAAAGTGTGAGGTATTGCCCTTCCAAATTGTAGAAACATAGATAAGTTATGACAAATGTGGTGATTGATTTTATGTTCACTTGCTTGGATTAAGGAATAGCTAGAAAGTTGGTAAAGCATAATTTCTGGTTCAGGTGAGGATATTTCTGAAGGGACTCAGCATGTGAATTAGAAGTACTAAGTTAGGAAGATCCACCCTTTGTGGTGGTAGGCACTATCCAATCAGCTGGGAGTCTGGATAAAACAAAAAAAGGTAGAAGGTGAATGATTTTTACCTTTGGAGCCAGGACACGCTTCTCATACCCTTAGATATGAGAACTCCAGGTTCTTAGGCCTTTGGCCTTATACTATGAATGATTAACTTCCCTGATTGAGCCATTTGGTTATGGAAAGCTATGCTACTGGTTTGTCTAGTTCTCCAGTTTCCAGATGGCCAATCATGGGGTTTTTAGGCCTCTATGTTATGAGCCAACTTCCCTAATAAATCCTCTTATTTTTATCTATGTATTATCATCTTATCTCCTTTTGGTTTTGTCTTTCTGGAGAACCCTTACTAATATAGACATTTACAGTCTATATAAATGTGTAATGTGATTGGAAGTTAATGAAAACTTGATTTTTCTGATTTCAATTTTATATATGATGTTGTCCACTTCCAATATTATATAGGACATGATGCTTATAATGGCCATAATTTTCTCTAAGACACAGAGGATTGACTTTTTATAAAAATTGTGAATAATAACTCTTTATATTGACCACTTTGGTGTTTTAAAAGTGTGATTCATTGCCTTTATTCTAAAAACCATATTTGTAAGTTATCTGCAAGAGCAGTGGAGTGGAATCTTTTAGTTGCTGTAGCAACAGCCGCATGAGTAAGGCAACATGAAAGTTAAATGCTTAATCTTTATTGAGATCTCCACAAGAGTAGAAGGGAAAGGGAGCTTCATTTTTATCTGATGCACAAACCAGCTCAGTGATAATTGATACTACTGTTTTGGCTCCTTTGGGCTACTGGTTTATGTACTTCAATTACTCTAAGAAAAAATCCTGAGAGGCAACACCTTCCATCTTAATTGCTTAATAGCTAGGATAGGATTAGATCTATTCTTATGTCTATATTTATCTATTATCTAGCTTTTAAAATTAATCTTCATATTTATGCCAAAACAGACACAGTATCCATATATTAACAGTCTCCCTATGTTTGCATTTCCTCAAATGCAAACTAGGGATAATATCTGCTTCATAGTGTATTGTTACTAGAATTGCTATAAAGTAGTTAATAGTTGTGAAATTTTTAGAATGGAATATGGAACATGGTAATTATATATGTATTATTTTATCAAGTAGCAAATTAGAACATATTAACATAAAACAGAATACAAAGTTACAGGAAGGACTGCAAGTAAAAAGCCAGACTGAGAAGGCATCAATGACTGGCAGAGGATCCTGGGGGACTGCAGGATGTTCATCCCACTAATGTGCATGAAACATTAGGGCATGCCTTCAGCACTATGTTGAGAAGTACAGGAGATGAGAAGATCAATAATATGGCTCAAGTATCCTTTAGAGCATACATTAAAGAGAGTTATGAAAGTTGTGTTCAAGTACCACACTCTAAGTTGAGATAATTATAAATATATCAGACCTAAAACAGGTTTGATGAATTATTGGGAAGGAAAGAATATGGAAGCAGCAAAAATGATAAGAAAATGGGGAATAAGTGATCAATGTAAGAGAAGGCAGAAATATATATCATGGAGAACAAAAATGGAAAAGTTAATTTAGACAGAAGAATAGATATTTAATCATTAGGTCCTACAGAAAAGGCATTAAGTCTAAAAGTGGGTTTTGCTAAGTTGGTAGTTTGGTTTACCAAGTCAGAATATGAAAATAAGAGTCCACTTGATTTGTTCAATTTTTCTAATTATGTTTGTCAAATGGATGTGTCATCTGTAGGGAGGCAAGTGCAAGGGTCTTGTGGGAACCTGGAGGAATAAAAAGGTTTGAAGTACTTGAGGGAACAAAGGATGTGAAAGTGGAGAAAGTGAAAATATTGATGAGCAGCACAAGAAATGAGCCTGATATTGAGGTTATAGTTTTATAGGAACACCATTCCACAGACAGACTTACACAGCTTTATCAATTCTCACTGACTGGAGATAATTAGAAAATGGATATTGGCATACTTCAGAATTATTGTGGGTTCAATTCCAGGATATTGCAATACAGTTAATATGCAATAAAGTGAGCCATACTTTTTAAATTTCCTGGGGTATATGCAGATCATGTTTATAGTATACTGTGGTCTATTATGCATACAGTAGCATATTTATAAAAAAGCACATATCTTAAAGTACTTTATTACTAAGAAATGCTAACAATTACCTAAGCTTCAGTGAATCATTTTTTTTTTAAATGATAGAGGGCCTTGAATGGATGGCTAGATCCTCAAAAATGAATGATAGCCAAGTGTGGTGGTGCATGCCTGTAATCCCAGCAACTTGGAAGGCTGAAGCAGGATGATTGCAAATTCAAGGCCAGCCTTAACTTAGCAAGATCCTAAGCAACTTAGTGAGACCCTGTCTCAAAAATATAAAGGAACGGGATGTGGTTCAGTGATTAAGTGCCCCTAGGTTAGATAACCAATACCAAAAGAAAAAAGCTAGTGAATAAGATCATTGCTGAAGACTGTGGCTATTTTTAAACAATGAAGTCTGCCACTCGACTCATTTATGAGATTTCTCTGGAACATGCAATGATGTTTAATAGCATTTAACCACATTAGAACTTCCTTCAAAATCGGAGTCAATCCTCTCAAACTCTGCCATGTTGCTTTCTCAGCTAAGTTTATGTACTATTCTAAGTCTTTTGTCATTTCAGTAGTATTCCTGCATCTTTGCCAGGAATAGATTTTATCTTAAGAAGCCACTTTCTCTGCTCATCCGTAAAAAGCAGCCCTTATTCCTTAAAGTTTTATCATGAAATTGCAACTCAGACTTCTAATCCTCTATTTCCTTCACATATGCAGCTACTACTTCCACTCACTGAAATCTAGAATCTCTCAAAGTCATCCATGAAGCCTACAGTCAACTTCTTGCAAACTCCCATGAAGCTTTCATTTCAATCTCCTCCCATGAGTTATAAAAGTTCTTAATGATATCTAGAATGATGAATCCTTTCCAGATCAATTTTTCTTGATCCAGAGAAGTCACTGTCTGTAGCAGATATGGCTATAGCTTTATGTAATGTATTTCTTAAATAATGAGACTTGAGATTTGATATTACTCCTAATCTATGGACTAGAATGGTTGCTGTGTGAGAAAGCATGAAACACATTTATGTTATTGTATAACCCCATCAGAACTCCTGAATGACCAGTACTCACTATTGTCAGTAAGCAGTGACATTTTAGAAATCTATTTTTCTGAGTAGTTCCCAAAAAATGGGCTTGAAAAATTTAGTAAACCATATTTTAAGATGTGCTATTATCCAAGCTTTGTTTTACCATTTATAGAACATAGCAGTAAATATTTAGTATGACTATTAAGGGTCCTAAAATTTTTAGGATGGTCAATGATCATTGGCTTCAACTAAATGTCACTATCTTCCTTAGCTCCTAAGATAATCAGCTTGTTCTTTGAAGCTTTAAAGACAGGCATTGACTTCTTCCTACCTATTAAAGATCTAGATGACATCTTCCAGTATCAGGCTTTTTCATCTACATTGAAAGCCTGCTATGCAGTGCAGCCACCTTAGTCAATTATCTTAGGTAGTTCTTCTGGATAACTTGCACAATCTAGATGAGCACCTGCTGCTTCACCTTATATTTTTATGTATGTTTTTAACTATGACATTATGGAAAAGGCAAAACTGTGGAGACAGTAAAAAAAAATCAATTGCTAGGAGTTAAGGGGAAGTGAGGTAAATAGGCAGAATACAGAGATTTAGGGGGAAGAATAAAACTGCTCGCATGAGATACTACACTGGTGGATACATGTCATCATACATTTGTCTGAGCTCATAGGATGCACATCAAGTGAACCCCAAAGTAAATTATGTGCTTTGGGGGATGATGTGGCAGTGTAGGTTCACTGATGTAATGAATGTGCCAATAGAGAGAGAGACATTGATAATGAGGAAGGGTATACATGTGTCTCAGAGGTGGCGGAAGGGAACTCTATCTTCTGCTTGATATTGTTGTGATTCTAAATAAAGTTTACTTTTAAAAATAAATGTTGGAAGTCACAGACTTGGAGGAATATACTCCAAGTTTTGAGGATTGTCTTGCTTTATTACCTTGTATACTGGAAAAACATTTAATGCATTTCCTCAGATATGGCTATACAATTTAATGCAATGTATGAGATATACATTGGTAAAAATTCAAATGCTATCAGTTTTTGTTTGGAATCACTATCATCCTCATTTTCAGAGAAGATGTTTTTCCTCAAGAAAAATAGTCAATGAAAACTTCTGAACCATGAGAGTTTAATGCAAAAATCATTTCCCTAATTTAGCTAATGTTGAATTATAAGTTAAAAATCAAATTTACAATAAAATTAAACATAACAAACTGATACATAAATGCTAATGGTTTTAATATTTTTATTCACTTCTGGATTATATAGTTGAGAAACTGACTTGTTGCTTGTTGAAATATGATTCTATTTTTCATGATTAGTGTGTAACTCAGAAGACATGAGACAATCATAGGAATGGAACAGCTGAACTGGTTTGCCCAAATACACAAGTGTATCAGGTCACTCATTTAGATAAGCAATGAGCTTGAGGATCAACACTGATCCATGCACCACACTTGTACTGCAGAGTGTGTGCCACCTTAGGATCTTAAAAGTTTAGCAGTGTTTCTCATCTGTGCTGATGACTTGAAATGCAATACGATTTTAGCCTATTTTCATAAATTTTGAAAAGCCCACTTCTTGTGATCATGAGGTATTTGTGTCTTTAGAATATTGTTTCTGTGTCTATCTTCATATTACAACTTTTCTGCAATCTGCCCTTACCCTTGTATATGTGTCTGAGTCCAGTGTAGTCCGAGGCTGTTGCTATGATTTACCATCCTCTGTTCATCTTTTGGGTCTTCTACTTAACTCGAATTGTTCACTTTGCATTTCTTTAAATTCTCTAGACAAGAGTTCATATCTCACACCTTTCCCAGGGGATCAACTTCTTAGGGCTGCTGTAACGAAGTACTATAAAGTGACCTTGAAAAAATTCTCAATTCTGGAGACTAGAACTCTGAAATAAAAGGTGCCTACAATACCATACTTCCTCTGAATGCTCTAGAGAATAACTCTTGTTTGCCTCTTCTGGCTGCTACTGATTGCCTGTAAACCCTAATGTTTGGCTTGTGTACGTATCCCTCCAATGTCTGTCTTCACACAGCCATCTTTATCCTATTCATGTCCATCTCCATAGCTCTTTTAGAATATTAGTCATTTCGGATTTAGGACTAATCCATTATGACTCAAGTAATTGCATCTGCAAAAATCTAATATCCAGATAAGATTGTATTTTAAGGTTCTGAGAATGGCATAGATTGGGCACTATCCTCAGAATGCAGAGCACCCAGTGATCTATCTGGTTTCCAAAGATGGTTTTCTTTTCATTAGGCAATCTAAGACCTCCTGTACTTATATCTGTACTCTTTTGCTTTTAATCCTGTGGCAAACTTGCAATGCCCTTCTGTATAGATGGATGAAGAAAAGAACTCGAAGAGCAAGGGATAAAAGTAGAATGTGCTTTAGCAAAGATAAAAACCAAGTTGAATTGGAAATCATTTTCTTGTTGCTGTGTTTTGTTTCTTTTGTTCAATGAACACCCTATATTGGAGTTAGGTCCAGAGAGGGATAAGTAAAGAACCCTTACAGATTCCTGGGAATATGTTGTCTTGTACTATGTATTCACCAATAAATGAGATATGAAAGGTTACCTTCTGACATGTATCCCTTTTTCATCTTTTTCTTATATACTGTCATACGATTTTGATGTCCCTTACTCCTTCAGCTCCTAAGACCCACCTTGCCACAAATATTCACATAAAACATGAGGGCCTTTTCTTGGAGCTTAAGGGCTACTTCTATGATCTCAGTTGATGTTTATCAACCCTTTCTCTGAACTCCATGTCTCAGCTGTTCTTGGATTTGACTCTACTGAATGCTTTCCTATTTCCATGCAGATTCATCCCAAGTGTGGTTATAACTGGGGCACGACCAGAGTAGAGGTGAAGACAATGGAGTAGAGTTGATGCATGGCACATATGCCAATCTAAAACCTTAAAAATGTTCTTAAAATTGGGAAACTTTCCATTTTCAGTGAATGTGGCTATTGTAATAAAAACAGCATGGTTCTGGCATAAAAAGACACACTGACAAATAGAACAGGATAGAGTGCTCAGAAATAAACCCAGGCATTTATGGTGAAAAGATTTTCAACAAAGGCACCAAGAACACACAATGGGGAAAGGCCAGTTGCTTCAATGAGTAGTGTTTGGAAAACTGGATATCCCATGCAGTAAAATGAAGTTGGATTTTTATCTCGCACCATAAGTAAAAAAAAAAATCACTCAAAATGGGTTAATGACTTAAATATAAGACCTGAAACTCTACAACCATTAGATCAGAGAAAGCTCCGTAACATTGTCTGGGCAATGCATTTTATTTGGATATAAACTCAGGAGTACAGATGATATAAGCAAAACTTGGAAAAATTTAGTTGTCAAATTTTAATTTGATTCTAAACTAAAAAGCTTCTTTATAGCAAATGAGACAACTATCAGTTGGAGAAAATATTTGTAACTACTTGCCAGTGCCTGCGGCCGGACCAAAGTGAAACAGTCGGGGAGGGGAGCCGAGGATGAAAGAAACACAATGATTCTGAAGTAAAAAGCTCGTAGCTCATAGCTCGAGGCTCGTTTATTTCAGCACTCTAGGCTTATGTATCTTTTCTACTACCCCCCCCCCCCCCCCCCCCCCC
>PVHX01010661.1:0-18031 GCA_004024805.1 Geosciurus inauris | reverse complement strand
CTCTTTTCCTAGAGTCTGTCCTAGGTTGCAGGGACCAAAGAATATGGCTTACCCGATCCCCGTAGCCCTGTCTCCAGGGAAGGAATGATTTTGGAAATGTACACACTGTCAGTATAAGTGTTAATAGGCTCACAGGTAAACATCTGAAGTGCCAGGGTCAATGCTTGAAGTTCAATTTTCTGGGCAGGCCCTGGATGAAATCATTGGGTGATACTTTTGCCTGAAGAGTACACTGATACAGTACCATTAGATGACCCATCAGTAAAGACTGAACGTGCTCCGCGCATAGGAATGGTCTTCACTGGTTTTGGAAAAACAGGATGTGACTTAAACTGATAGCCCTCAGATCTTGCAAAAGTCTCCATTTTCCAGACTTTTTAATGGCAAGAATAGGTGTGTTCCAGGGGGATGTTGATAGAACTAAGCGTCCTGCTTTTAATTGTTCTTTCACCAGAAACTGAGCAGCCTTAAGTTTTTCCTTAGTTAAGGGCCACTGCTCTACCTACACAGGATCATCTGTTTTCCACTGAATGGGTATAGGGTCTATTTTTGAGGCTGTTGCTGCAGTAGCCCTTATTAAAATTTTCCCAGTCCTGTTCTATCCTTACTAAGTCTTATATCATCCTCAGCACTGAGGGGAGTCGTTCTACCCTGTGATTTTTCTCCTATACCCCATCCCGGCTCTTATCCCTGCCTTTCCATCATCCTCAGCACTGTTTTGTCTGGAACATATCCTTGTTCTGTAATATTTTGTTGGACCAGCTGCGTGGTTAGCACAGCCCCCCGTGACAGACAAAATGTCTCTACCCCATAAGTTGACAGGTAGATCAGAAAGGATGTAAGTCTGAAAGTGTTATGCCCTTCAGCATTCTTTCCAAGGGATAAACCTGGAGCTTTGTAACGGATTGGAATTATAACCTAAACCTTGCAAAGTGGTTGCAACCCTTTGAGTAGGCCACTTTGGTGGCCACTGATTTTGAAATGTGACAGAAACATCGGCCCCTGTATCTAATACTTCTATTACTGGGAACACCACGCCTCTCGATTGAGACTCTGGAGGTGCCATAGGACGGGTAGGCCTCCTAGACTCATGTCCTGGATTAAAGAGAGGTGGTCTTCCCACTGAATAATACTTTGGTTCCTGCTTACATCGTTCTTTTAATTCCCACTCCTGTAATCTCTTGCAATGTCTGGATACCCTTTTCCAACTGCAATTCCTCATCTTCCTCCTCATCCTCTCTTTTTCCTTCCTCGCTGTCCGTTTCAACTTCTTTAAGGGACTGGGTAGAAGTCGCTTCTTGGGTGGATTCAAAGGTCTTAGATAACTCACTGACTTGTTCCTAAGTCAAAACCTTTTTACTTAGAAGAGTCCTTAATTAGCCTCCATCAGAGAAGGTGGTAATAGGAAAAGACTGTAGCCCCTCTGTGTGTATGTAGCCTTTTCTGTAAGTCCGCACGGACCTGTTCCCAACCTGGAACATTGGGACCTCCCGAATGAAGAAACCAGAGACTAGACTGCTCTATGATCTTTAAGAAAGCCCTTGTAGTATTCTTTTTTAGCCCCGTACCCTTTTTCTTTAAGAGAGTTTCTGATTTTCCAACAATTCCCTACTGTAGGTAGTGCCTATCTTCTGCACTATTAACAATTTTCCAACAATTCCCTGAGGGTAGTGCCCATCTTCTAGCACTATTAACATTTCACCCCCTACTTCCCGGGGTGCCTGTCGGCATCCCTTCCCTTCCTCCCATCTCGGTAGAACCTCCAGATGCCAGCGCCTAGCACTGGACCAAAGTGAAACCGAGTCGGCGAGGGAGCCACAGATGAAAGAAAAAACCCACCCACCCACCAACGCTTCTGAAGAAAAAGAAGCTCGAAGCTCGTTTATCGCAGCACTCTGGGCTTATATATCTTTTCTACCCCCCGAGGGGCGTGGGAGGCGTGGGAGGCGTGGGAGGCGTGGAACTGCAGACGCAGGTGTGGAAAATGCTCAGACTGCAAAACAAGCTCAGACCACGAGAACACGGGAGTTCAAGGAATGGTCAGCACCTGTGGCTTCTCTCAGAAACCAGGGCACAGCTGGTTCTGGTAAACAGAAAGTAGCCATGCACACAAGAATGCTCTCACAACCACTCATTTGAATTTGCCTGCTTTTATGTTGTCAAAAATATACTTGCCCTCCCTGACATTTTGTTTTTGTACCTGTAAAATAATTGAGTTACTACAGTTCTATTGTTCCTTAAAATAGTTACATGTTATAATTCTATAGATATTGGTCAGAAATTACCAAATTATGTTTGGTAAAATAATATTTATTTGACATCAATTGTTAAAGGCTAGAATTGGGTACTTTAGGAAATTTAAACAACTCATATTGAAAGTTTTAAAAGTGTCTATGATTTTAGATAAACATCAGTTAAAGATGTCAGATTTTAAATATAAAGTTTTAGATCTTAAATTTGCTATTCTACTCATTGCTTTAACTTCATGTTAAATATGAATGTTGAATGTGATTATAACTGGTGGAATCTATGTGCAATATATTCTTATTACTGGAATGACAGACAATTTTGATTATAAAAGAACATTAGCATTTATAACCTGTTCTTATCAAAGTACTAGAAAAATGTCTTTTGATAACTTTCACAACTTCATTCCAACATGGGCCAATTAATGCCCTAAGAGGTCACCATTATAGGATACCAGTGATCTTGCTGTTTACTGTCTTGCTCAAAAGAAAATACTACATAAGAAGTATGATTAGTTCAAATAACTCAAAAATGAATAGTTTCTTTTCCCCTGTCCCTCATTTTTTTCTCTGTCTGTGACTGGTGACTCACGTGTAAGCACATCAGGTCTCATAAAAACATGTGTCTTTATCTTCAATTTCTCCTCATTTTCTTATTATCCTTGAGAGGTAAAACCCAGCAAATTAAAATAAGTTGAAAAAAAAGGATCTGAAAATGAATCTCCCAAATTGAAAGCTGCTCGATGAGATTGGATGCACTATGTGTTTAAACAAAGTCACGATTCACTAACTATGGCCTTTAACAATCAAATAAACAAAAGCATACTCTACAAGGCATCCATTAGAGCGTTGAAGTGCATAAATCACTAACCATGTGACTTAGGGCTTAACCATTTGCCAAACAGCTGTTTACTCAGTTCAAATAATGAAGAGAAAAAACAGCTGAAGCCAATTAGTGGATAAGCATTCATTCCCAAATATCTGAGACAGTTGAGTGGTTTATTTTGCAGGCCAGATATGTTGTTATTCAGATCCAAGGAATAAAGCTCCTTTTACAAAAAATTGAGGGTTTTACATTAACCCTTGTTTGTATTGGGCTTTCTTCCAAAGAGCAAGGAGAGAAACAAACAAACAAACAAATAGCTAATTAAGATTTAGTATTCTTGAAAGCAGTGCCATGAATTATTTGTTTAGGATTGTTTGTTTCTTTGCTCATGGAATATTTTAAGTGAGGACTTAGAATATTAAGGAGGACTAAGGAATATGAATGTAAAATTCTATTGCAAAGCAAAATATTTAATTTCAGGCAGAAATTATGTTTACAAAAGAGAAATGATCAAACAGACTCAAAAGTAGACTGAGCATATTCTACTTGCTTAAAAACTGAAAGCAGAGCTATTCATAATGAAGGAAAAACTTCTAAACACATTGCATTTTAGGTCAGAACCCACTCTGTTGCTAGCAAGATAACTTATTGAGTTCTCAGCAGGAATCTTCCAGGGATGGGTTCTATATAGCTTCTTCTGCTATGATAAGTTCATAATCTGGAATTTCCTTTACTTTGTTCCGATAACTAAATTAACTAATATTAATTACCAATAAATATTCAAGAAACATGAATGTATTATTTCTCTTCGAAGGAATCATCACCAAGCAGGGAACCCAAACACAGTCTTTCTCATGTAGACGGTCTTGACACAGACAGGAAAGAGAACAGCTGTTTCAATTAGACCTACTGGATTCTGACTGGGCCACTTACTAGTTGGGCAACAATTAGTAACTTGAAATCCTTCTAAACCTTTTTCTCCATCTATGTAAAATGGATAATTTCTTCTTTCTTGCAAGTTTGTGTTACAAAATTTACTTTTTTAATGAAGTTGAAATATTATGAGTTTTACCTAAAGCTCAATTCTTACCCAATGAAATGTGAAAATATATACATTTTTAAATGGTTAACACTGCCTGTTGTAAAATGATTGTTCAAAATAAATAGCTTTTTTCATTATTGTTCCACAAAATTATGTCACGGATTGTCTTAGACTGGGCCTTTATAATTGGAAAACAATGAGTTGATCATTTATAAAAGTTACAAGCATTTAATTTTTCTAGGATAAAGACACAGAGTTTTCTTTTTGAGAGGAAACTCTCTCTGAGGGTGCCTGATTAATTATGCTGATTTAATGCAGTACTTAAGGGCTGTCTTTGGGAGGACTTAAGGATTCAAAATGCAGTTTCTTTGAAGAAAACGTCTGGTACTTTGTTGTGTTTGGGTAGTTTGTCCTGGGGAAAGTTCACCTCCAAAATACAGGGAGGTGAGATTTATACCAAGAAAGTGGGTAGTTACACTATTAATGATTCTATGAAGAGGGTAGAAAAATAAAGACTTTGGGAGAAAATAGGGAAGTGTATCTTTGAGGGAAAAAAGGGAATAGGGACAGAACTTCAGGTGGGAGAGAGATGCTCACAGGCAATCCTGCTGGAAAAAGGTAGGCCTGCCATAATGAGACTATGGCAAACTTAGAATAGGAAGAAAAACTAACCTCAGCACATGAGGAAGCCCAGCGGACAGCTTTGTGTTACTTGTGTGAATTCTCCAACCTGCTTTATTCTTCTAATTACTTATAATTTTTGACAAATCTTTATTCCTTCTCAGACATGGGAAAATTCTACTTAATCTGGAGATTCAAAACATGTGAGCAGATTTTTTTTTTCAGTACTGGGAGTTGAACTTAGGGGTACTCACCACTGAGCCACATCTCCAGCCCTATTTTGTGTTTTATGTAGAGACAGGGTCTCACTGAGTTGCTTAGCACCTCGCTGTTGCTGAGGCTGGCTTTGAACTCGTGATGCTCCTGTCTCAGCCTCCCAAAGTGCTGGAATTACAGGTATAAAGATAGTCCATTACCAAACATTTGTTTCCTAATATAAAGTCTCCATCTACAGCTTCCTTATTTTTCTGTCAGATTTTTCTCTTACTTTGGTTGCTATTTGCATTTTACAAGGGTTATATATATTGGTGACCACATGTCAGAAGTAGAGTGACTTCATGTCTAGTGTTTGTCCTTCCAACTCTGACTGCCAGTGTATTCTGGCATAGTGCTATTATTTTAAAATTAAATGCATCTTTATTAGATACAAGAAAACATTACAGTTTATAAACTTTAAATTTTCCAAATAAAGAAAATTAACAATTCAATATATTGTAATGCAATTACAATGCAATATAACCTTTAAAAGACTAGGAAAAATATTTTCATTTATTATTTTAGATAAAAACAATAATATCAGTTCAAATTATAAGACAAATTTAATTGCATTTTTTAAAAAATTTGAAAATATCAACAATTTGAAATTAAAAAAGGTCTTATAACAACCATAATTCATATAATATTTTTATTTCATTCACTGTTATGTATATAAATAATTTCTAAACTATATTTGAGAAAAAATTCAATCTTTTAAGAAAATAAAAAAATTAATCTAAACTAAAGAAATAATGTAGTTCATATGTAGGAAAATAGTCAACTTGCTTATACTGCTCATAATATATTGAAAAAATTCTTGTGAGGAATTTTTTTTTATTAATTTTTAGTAGGATTGTAATGTTAAAAACTTCTAGAAAAACAATATGGACATTTTCTATGAGAATCACAAATCTCTGGCTATAGAAATTTAAGATGGAGACATTCTTACTGGGGAAATAATTCTGAATAAAAAAGCATAAGCAATACACATGATTACATTATTTATGACATTATCTATAATAAAAAAGAAATTATTTATCTTATGGGAAATTATTTAGCACATCTTATTCAAACAACAAAATGAAATATTATATGCCTATTAATATATTGTCATTAAAATAATAAATGTAAGTTTGAAAGAAATTGCAACTATGCTAGCAATATTTGTCAAATTTTCATTACTGTAACAAATTCTTGAGCCAAATCAACTTTTTAAAAGAGAAAACTTACTTTGGTTTACAGTGGAGGTTTTAGTTTATAACTAATTGGTCTCATTGCTTTGAGCGTGTGATTGCAGTCTAACATGCAGAGGCGGCCCATTCACCTTATAACCAGGTGCAAAAGAAGGACAAGGAAGAGGAAGGTGCTGAGTTCCCATGATGCCCTTTGACAGCATGCCTCCAACGACATAAAACCTCCTATGAGGTTCTACCTCTTAAAGATCCCACCACTTCCCCAATAGTGCCACTCTGGGGAACAAGCCTTTAACACATGGGCTTTTAGGAGACATTACAGAACCAAGCTATGGCAAATGTCACAGGAAACTGTCAAAAGCAAAGTTGTAATGTACAGTCTACCTAACTATGCAAAAATGTATCTGTGTAAAAGAACATTACAAAAGTGCTTGCATTTTGGTAGTTAATTATTTTACCAAATAATTAGTAAAAGATACAGTCTTACTAACAAGTAATAATAGTGACATCTATATGTGCATGACGGCCTGAACCTATGGCACTTCTTCACACTTGTCTTGATATTTCTTTCAGCAATTAACATCTCTCACCAATTTCCTCATCTTTGGCAAGAAGTCCTCATAACCAGTATGTTAGAATTTAGAATTCACTGCACCATTTAGTTTTCTTTTGTGAGAATTTTTCATGAGTTTCTTTTTTCTTTATCAGGGCAGACTCCATACGTGCATTGGAATGTGTGTTTCAGGACTGGGAGGAGTGTCCTCTAGGATTCATGCTGTGGTGTGCATTAGAGGAAAACACCTTCAAAACAGGGTTCTTTGTTTGAAAATCTTTGGATTCCACTTAAAAGGCTGAGAAATGACCAAAAATAGCCTCCCATAAGCGTCATTGACAGGGCTAGGTTGTGTGTTGAACTTTTCTTTATTCTAGGAATTGACATTTGTTGAAGAGGTTTGAAAACAGTGGATACATTGAAGAAGGAAGCACTTCAGCTTCAACTAGCATTATGATTAAATTAATGAGCCTGAATTTCTGACCTCTGGACTGATGTTAGGGTGTCATGAATGATCTATGAAGATTTTTTACATCCTCTACCACTGGCTCCAACTAAGGGACAGACTTCTTCTCAAGATGGCATCAGTGAAGGTTATTTTGGTGGCTTTTTCTGGAGTTGTGTCTGTAGCATGGATAAAATTTCATAAGTCACTTTAAAGTTACTCTCATTTAAAACAAATGACATTAGTCATTTTTTTCTTGAAAAGGAAGGATTAAAACACATATAAAAACTCTTTTGGTAGGCCTACTGTTGGCTCTCTTCACTGGCTTTACTTTAAAGGCATTTATTTGGTCTGAACTGCTTTGATTTATGGTTACTTAAAGTGATCCCTAATGCACCTCCTTTGTTCCTATTTCCCATTTAGTTGCCAATCCTCCCAACACAGTCTATTATTGAATTGGTTTAGTTGGCTTGAAGGGAGCTTGGTTTATTTGGTTTCAGAGGTTCTCAGATCTGCTGTCTGTGTGTGTATGTGTGTGTGTGTGTGCATCAAACATGGAGCTGGGGTTCTCAATTGCAATTCAATGTTTTTATGCAATTCCATACTTCTTTGGTATTCTTTTTTAAAAACATACCAAAATAGCACCACCTTTAATGTAAACTTTGGAAGCCCTAGTAAATATAATTAAAATTTTAAATTAATGAACTTTAGCTTTCAGAACACTATAATTGTTGCTCTTATGTAAAAAAAAAAATTGTAGAAAAATAGTAAAAAAATTATTTTCCCACAAAAACCTATAGGTATAGCTGCTTCGTTTCTATGTATTTCTTTTAATAGGTTGCAGTCTAATAAGGAATTTAGAAAGATAGCATTTTAATGTAAATGTTAAGAATAAGAAAAAAGGTTCTTTTTCAGTTTTTTAAAACCAAAGATTGAACCTAGGAGCCCTTAATTACTGAGTAACATCACCAAGCTTTTTAAATATTTTATTTAGAAACAGAGTCTTGTGAGTTGCTTAGGGCCTCACTAAGTTGCTGAAGCTGGCTTTGAACTTGCAATCCTCCTGTGTCAGCCTCCCAAGCCACTGGGATTACATGTGTGTTCCACCTCATCAGGCCCTCTTCTGTTCTTGTTAGAGGAACATATGACAATAAGTCACAGTCTATGCTTTAGGCTTTCATTCTTCAACAGGTTTGAAACTGCTTCTAGAATAAGCAGGAGAATAAACCAAGAATAAACCAATTCTGCTTGGTTCAGTAGAATTACCTCCCACTTTGGGAGCATGATGACCTATGTATCATCAAAATAACACTTATCAAGAAGCACAGATGTTCAGAGCTCCACGGTAACAGCATAAAGGTGCCCTGAACTTGCCTGCTCCTCCACAAAAAACAACCCAAGTAATAAGTGCATAGCTATATTTTGAGGTAAGTGAATGTGGAAGAACACTGGAAATAAACAAGAGACTAGAACCTTGCAAGATTCACGGATCTGGGAGAAGAGTACAGTACGAGAAACAAAATACTTCAGCCTATGTTAGCCCAACTCCACAACGGAAGGCAGAGGAGTCTCCCTTTTGCAGAAGTTAAAGAGAAAGAGGAAATCCCAGTAAACTCTATCAGTATGGAAACTGGAAATGCTAGCCACTGGAAAGTCTTGCAACCTTCCCAGGCTGTCCCAGTCCCCACCTCACGACTTAGATAACTAACCTAAAATCTGCATAGTAACCTTGCTTTAGAAAGGACCTTACACCATTTGCCAGCAAACACCTAGAGTGCTGTAGCCTGGAGTCATCTTGAGAAATGAGCCATTATGAGTTTGGACTGCTCTAAATGTCATAAATCCCCATGTTTCCTTCTCTGGGACACCATGGACATTCTACTGCACTGGTTTGAGAGGGTAGCTGCCTTGCCAACCTAACTTGATCCATTTCAAAGACTATAAATTAAGCCTGCTGAATACCTTGCACTAAAAGTGATGGGCATATGACATGGAATGGGATGGAGGGAGCAACCCTTGAGAACCAGGATATCGGAGCACTTTGCTCTCTGAGACAGAGTGCATGTAAATCTAAGTGCATGCAGACTAACACCAATACCAGAACTGAAGGCAGACACGCACACAGTTCCTCCTACCCTTCCACATGATACTACATTCAGGCACATGTTACTGACAGGGAAGAGAGAGAACACCATGGTTTTCACTGCCGTCTCACAAGCAGGAGCATGCAAAGGGGGCTACAAGCAACTCCGGGCTCTATCACTGAACCTGGATGAATGCTCCAGCTGAAGGGGTCAGGAAGAGACAAGCTCTGACTCCAGTGGTTTCCATCCCTGGGAAGACATCTGGTCTTATATACTGCTGATTGGTTGGAGGAAAAATTCTTCAGACCTCTCACTACTGCTAGGGCTGCCAATGCCAGAAGCCTTCCTTGTAGCAGAATTAGCATCAACATTGCCTAAGGAAACCCCCATTACCTGATAAGGGCCACACCACTCATTGTAGGAATAGCTATACAGTGAGCACCCCATACCCACTGCTGACCATACCATACTTGCCAATGGTTATTGGGTCTATACTCTTGTGTGGGTTTTTCCCACTCTGCCACAGTATGCACTATGCCCAAAGTCATTAATTATAGCCAAAGATACTACTGAAAGACTTTACTATAGTGTCCAGCTGTAAATAAAGCCAACATTACAAACTGACACATCAAGCTTTGGAAGAAAGCTACTTACCAATAAGTCCTCCTTAGAAAAATGGTAGATAAACCTAATCCAACAGAAACACAAACCTCAATCAATGTAGGAGTAAAAGAAATACAAAATTGTGGCATGTCTCAAAGAATGTAATAACTAACAAAAAATTCAAAAGAAATTAATATGGATAAATTAACTGATAAAGTATGATTATAAAAAAGTGCTCAAAAGAGATCCAGGAGAATACAGATAAACAGCTAGGGAAATTAGGAAGAAAATGCATGATATGAATGAAAAATTCAGAGAGATTTTGTATGACAACAACAACAACAACAACAACAAAAAACACCCCCAAAATCTTGAAAATGAAGAGCTCAATAAGTCAAGTAAAAAGTCTGGTTGAAAATTTCAACAACAGAATAGACCAAGTGGAAGAAAAAAAAATGAAGTTAAAGAGACAGGTCTTTTGAAATAATCCGGTCATACAAAAGCAAAAAAGGGGGGAAAAGGCATAGAAACCCTATTTAATGAAATAACAAAGAAAACTTCCCAAATCTGAGAAAGATATGGACATCCATGTACAGGAAACTTATAAGACTCAAAAAATAGACATGACCAAAAATGATTTTTACCATGACACATTATAGTTAAATTGTAAAAAGTAGAGACTGAAGAAAAAATTCTAAAATCTGCAAGAGGAAACTGCCTAGTCATACTTAAGGGTATCCCCATTAGACTAGTAGTAATTTCTCAGAAAAAACACGAAGGCCAAGAGGGCATGAAACAATGAAAATCCTGAAATAAAGTAACTTCCAATCAAGAATACTATACCCAGCAAGGTGATTCTTCATAATTGAATTGAAAATGAAGTCGTCTCAAAGCAAGCAAAAACTGAGGGAATTCATGACCATCAGACTCATCTTACAAAAGATGCTTAAGGGAAGTCATATCCAGAAGTGAAAGAAAGATATCTATCACCATAAAAGCTGATGAAAATATGAATCCTACTAGAAGGGTAGATACACAGAAGGAAATAGAATCAAATACTATCAATTCAGGAAACCATCAAACCACAAAGATGAACAAGAGAAAAAGAAATGAGCAAAAGTCCTTCAAAACAACTAGAAGAAAATCAACAAAATTATAGGAGTAGCTACTTGCCTATCAATAATAGTCTTCAATGTAAATGTCCTAAATTCTCTAACTCAAATACACAGATGAGCTGAATGGATAAAAAAAATAAGGACCAACAGAACGTTCCATTCAACAGTTACAGAATAAACAACTTTTAAGCAGCACATGAGATATTCTTTAGGATATATTTAGAACAGACCATATACTAGGCCACAGAACAAATTTTAACAAATTCAAAAAATTTGAAATAATATCAAGCATCATTTGTCATCATAATGGAATGAAACTAGAAGCTGACAATAAAAGAAATTTTTAACAAAGAAATGGAAACTGAACAACACATGTTTGAAGGGACTGAAACATCTAAAAGAAGATTTAAAAATTTTTTGAAATAAATAAAAATGGAAGCACAAAATCCCAAAACTTATAGGATACAACAAAAGCAATACTAAGAGAGGCTTTCATAGAAAAAGTACCTACATCAAAAAGAGATTACCTATAACCTAATGATGTACCTCAAAGATTTAGAAAACCACAATCAAACCAAACCCAAATTTAGCAGGAGGAAAGAAATAACAAAGGTTAGAGGAGAAATAAATGAAATAGACTAAAATATAAAAGATCAAAGAAACAAAACCAATTTTTGAAAAGATAAGCAAAATAAACTTTTAGGTAAACTAACATAAAAAATAGAAGAGGTCCTAATAATACAGAGATGAAATAAGAGTCATTACAACCAATACCACATGAATAAAAAAGATCATTAGAGATTATTATAAAAACATACATTCTAACATATTATAAAACATGGAGTACAAAGACGAATTTCTATACATATGTGACTACAAAACTTGAATCATAAAGACATAAAAAAACCTGAGTGCACCAATAACAATTTATGAGATTGAATCAATAATGAAAATTATCCCAATAAGGGAAAGCCCAGGACCAGATAGCTTTACTGCTGAATTTTATCAAACTTTTAGAAAACTAACATCAATTCTTCTCAAACTATTCCAAATAATTGAAAGAAATGGAATCCTTCCAAACTCATTCTATGAGGTCAGCATTACCTTGCTATCAAAACTAGACAAAGAAACCACAACAAAAACAGACCAGTATCTTTTGTGAACATATATGCAAAAATTCTCAACAAAAATACTGGCAAATCAAATCTGACAACACATCAAAAATATCATTCCTCCTGATCAAGTTGGTTTGATTCCAGGAATGTGAGGGTGGTTCAACATAAATCAATAAATGTAAAATATCATATCAACAGAGTGAAGGATAAAAATCATATGATTATCTCAATAGATACAGATAAACATTTGATAAAATTCAGCATCCTTTCATGATTAAAGTCCTGACCAAATTAGATGAAGAAAGAACATATCCAAATATAATAAAGGCTTTATATGACAAACCCATAGCTTTTATAGATAGGTAAAATGTTGAAGATCAGGGAAAATACAAAATTTTCACTCTCAGCGCTTTTATTTAATTGCTTTTGCTAAAACTAGTAGTTTTAGCAAAAGCAATTGGGCAAGAAAGAAATAGTAGCCATGGAAACAAGAAAGGAAAGAAGTAGAATTATCCTATTTTGTAGATGATGTCATTACATATATACTGAAAACCTAAATACTTCACCAAAGGTATTAGAACAATATGAATGAATAGAACAAAATAAATTCAGAAATCATGAAATCTTAACCTATCAAGTGATCAACTTCTACAATAAAAAAACACTGAAGAAAGATTTTTAAAAAAAGATGGAAATACTTCCCATATTCATGGATTAGAATAATTAACAGGGTTAAAATGTCCATACTATCTGAAGTGATATAAAGATTCGATACAATCTCTATAAAAATACCAATGATGTTTATTCACAAAACTATTTTTAAAAAATCCAAAAATTCAGATAGAAGCATAGAAGGCCCTGGATAAACAAAACAATACTGAGCCCAAAGAGCAAGCTAAAGGAAGCATCCCAATTTCAAATTTTAAGATAGACTATAGAGCCATATTCACCAAAATAGCGTAATATTAGCCTTCAAACTGACACCTAGACTAATAGAAGAGAACAGAGATCCCAGAAATTAACCCATGCATCTATTTCCAAATGATTTTCAATGAAGTTGCCCAAAACATACATTGGAGAAAGGACAGACTCTTTAAATGGTAATGGGAAAATTGGTTATCCAGACGTAGAAAATAGAAACTCAATCCCCGTGTCCCACCGTTTACAAAAATGAACTCAAATTGGATCAAAAACTTTATGTAAAACCTGAAACTGAAACTAGTAGAAGAGAACACAGAAGAAACACTTCAAGGTATTGGTACAGGCAATGCTTTTTTGGATAGGCCCACAAAAGCATGGGAAACTAAAGCAAAAAATTTACAAATGGGATTACATCAAACTACAAACCTTTTTCACAGCAAAGAAAACAGTGATTGCTATTTATAGAATGAGAGAAAATTCTTGCCAGCTATTTATCTGAGAGTTAATGTCCAGAATATATAAGAAACTCAAATCTTAACAAAAACACCCCAAGTAATCCACTTAAAAATTGGCAAATGATCTGAATAGATAATTTTCAGAAGCAGAAATATTATTATCCATCCAGGAAATTCTAATCAGAGATAATCAATGTGACTTTTTAATTATTACATGAGTTACGGGAAAAGGCTGGGTTGCCCAATAAAGAAGCCCAACCAATATTATGGTTTAAGAACCTTGAAGTTTCCTTTCTGGCTCATTTAATACTTCTGAAGTGAAATTTCCACTTGGGAGAGTACTGTGCCCTCAGGTAATTCAGAGCTGCAATCCGAAGGGAGAACGGCTATCCACTGCTGATGACTTCTAAGGTTGGCACATATAGGAGCATTCCCCATACCTTCAACCCCTCCCTTCCCTCTTTTCCCATTCTATGGTGATGAAACGCATGCCCAACAGAGCCGTTCCTCATTGGTTGTAACCTCAAGGCCGTGATTGGTCCGAGGACCCTATATTAGCCTCTGTACTTCCTGGATTAAAGGGGTTCTGCGTCTCGCTCTGGCAGAGTAGTCTTGCCTATCCCCGGAGTCTGGTTGGAGTGACTCTGTGGACCGTCACCCCTAACTTCCTCCCGTGAGACCCCACTTCGTCTTCCCTGAAGACCCCTTTTCGTTTCCCGGGACCCCAAAGCCTCGTCCTGTGAGACCCCTGCTTCGTCTTCTCCGAAGACCCCTTTTCGTCTCTCAGGACCCCAACTTGTGGAGGAGACCCACGAGGCACAACTTCAAACAACAGGCACAGTCATGGATTGCCTTTTAATCCACTGAAAAGGAAGCTTGGTACTAAATCATTCAGAAATTGCACGTTTGTATCTGTTCATTTTCATTGTTCAGAGATAGACACATGGCCACAGTTAGTTGCAGAGAAGTGGGGAATTAGAACTTTAGATGGGAAATGGGGATGAGACACATTCCAAGTCTAATTACTATTAAGAATTAAGAGAAGAATGCATTTTTCTCTTGGCAGCTAGCAATATCTTTTATGCCTTACAGACGCTGAACAACTGTACTATCCTAAAAAGTGTAATTTTTCATTCTCGTGGAGGGTGATTACCCATTATATTGGGTGGGCATAACCCTTCCTCAAGATGTTACAGCATAGTTGCCAAGAAATGCACAAGATGTTCTGATGACTCTCTTATTTATTCCAATTAGTAGGATCATCATACATCATTGTGTATTTAGAGCAAACTTAGCTCTCACCTACTATAACAACCAATTGAAGTGCCCCATTGAATGGTGGTTCATGTAACAAGTTAAATGGTTACCTGTCAAACATCAAGAAAATTAATCAGAATATCACAATAGACTCTGCTCAGGAAATTTTGAGCCTGGTCCAGATAATTGGAATTTTAAGCCTCATGTTTTAGTCAGCTTTTTCACTGCTGTGACTAAAGGACTCAAACAGAACAACTGTAAAGAAGGAAAGTTTTTATTTAGAGGCTCTGGGTTTGAGAGATCTTAGTCCATAGAAGGCCGGCTCCATTCCTCCAGACTTGGAGTGAGCCAGAACATCATGGTGGAAGTGTGTGGCAGAGGGAAGCAGCTCACGTGATGACCAGAAAGCAGAGAGAGAGAAAGAGATTCCACATTCCAGATACAAAATATATCCCCCATAGCCATGCCTTCAATGAACCACTTCCTCCAGCCACACCCACTTGTCTACAGTTACCACTCAGTTAATACCATCAGGGATTAATTCACTGATTAGGTCAATGCTATAATCCGATCGTTTCTCCTCCAAACCTTCTTGCATTGTTTTACACATCATCTTTTCGGGGACACCTCACATCCAAATCATAACATCCCACTACAAATTTGCAAGATATCTGTGACACCAGAGTGATGCAAAGACATATTTCCATATCTGGCATAGACTAGGAGATGATACTTTCTTTCGTGTCCTGTGCATACATATTGACCTCTTTCCGCATATACTATTGAATTTCTTAATATACTGATTTAAATAATTTATTTGTATACTACTATATTTACCATTTCATATGACAGATCAAAATGTGTGTTTCAGTATTATTTTTGCCAACATTGTTCACCTCATAGTTAAATCTATAATCTATGAAGTGTAGACTAGTATATAAAATTTAGTAAAAACTGACCTTCAGAGCATATATGTAAAAGATCAATAGATAATGATCTATAGTTGTGTGATGAACTGATTAATGTTCATCACACAACTATAGAGAAGATAGAAATACTTTTATACATATTATTTTTATTCTCTGCATTATCATGTTATTATTTATTATTATAAGACCATCTTTTTAGCTTTTTAAAAATTCTGTAGCCTGTGTCAATTTTCCCTTGTTTTCTAATGAATGCTTTTGATGAACTTTCTGAAATATTTGTGAATGGACATAAATAACTTCCACACAGGACAAAAAGATCCACACTTTTTGAATATAAAATAAAAATGCATAATTTCAAGCACAAAAGCTATGGGATGATTTAATACAAAATATATATTTTTGTTAGAAATTGTCATTAATAATCTGAACTTGAATCACAAATTATGGTCTTTTTATACATAAAGTGAAAGGTAGATTTTATACAGAAGGAGATTTTTCTACACTATAATTCTATAAAGTAAAAAAATACTGTTATTGTTAGAAAAATGCATTATTAGAAAAACGTATGGATAAGGAACCAAATTTGAATTGTGTGTGCCTCAATGAATAAAACTAGCTGCTCTCCTAAAATGTCATATTTTCTCTCAAGTCCCAATATGATGAACATTCACACTTCAGAAATATGCACCTAAAGAGAATTTATTTTCCATTGAAAGGTGCCTTCTATTCAGGAAGATGCTTCTGTTGCAAAGTAAATTAGTCATGTTGAAGGATGTTGGTATATTGAGATTGGGATGATTTATTCAACCTTTTGCAATTCGGACTTGGAGGAACATAAGTGAAATATCCATCAGTAAAGCTGTTTGTACTCATTCCTGACGGCACAGAATTGCTTTGAATATTATTTCTGGTGTCTTGCCAGAGCCAGGTGTTGGTATGTACAAAAATAGAGCACAAGATTAAATAACATGTGAACAAAAATGAGTCCCAAGAACTTCAAAATGCATTTGGAAATTAGGTTATTGATAGCAAAACATAGCTTCTGCAGTCATCTAAAAGGTAGGTATTTGCTATTTGATCCAGGTCCCAGGAAAATTCTAAGATGCACATTTTGTAGAATTTATAAGCTGGCTTACCTTTCACTTTATATGTCTGTCTCAGAGTGATTGCTCTGATTTATTAAAAGAGTAATTGTCATAAGTGAATTCACCTGTGAATGTTTGGAAAGAACACTTATCTGTTTTATTCTGTAGCATGCTTTTATGTATTTTGCCTCTCCACGGTTATGGCATTCTCTCTGGGTCAGAGGTCATGCTTTTCTGTCACTTGCTTGCAAAATCCCTTCACCTTAGGGAGGAAGTAGGTGGGGGAATCTGGTTTCTACTTACTGAAGGACCCTGTTATCCCTAACACAACCTGGAGAAATAATGTCCTCATAGTAAGTGAGTTTCAACATAATTGTAAAGTCTTTGAAAAATTCTAATAACTCCAAGAATGCTAAATACATGAGTAATATTTACTGAGCCAAATTCAAATTCAAATACTACCACAGTTTAAAGGAGACTTGTTCACAGTAGATTGAAACTTAAATATCTGGGTGTTTGTGTGTGTTAATGATTCTGCCATCACACTACTTTTAAAACTTAATTTAGAAACAAAGTTCTTTTTAAGAAGTCATAAAAATATAGTGTATTTCTGAGGTATCACTGGATTTTCCTTTCAGTAAGTACCTTTCTAGGCATTGCAAATACAAAGATAAGCCAAACAGACAAGGTCCCTGCCTTCCTGAAGCTTCTAACAAGTGGGAGAAGACAATTCAGAGCAATTCAAAGTTATAAATGCAATAAAGAGGGAATAAATGAATGTGACATGGGAAGGAGAGGTTTGGGGAATTTACTGGAGTTAGGGTGCTCTGGAAAGGACCTTGAAGAATCAATGCTTGAAAAAGATGAGACACATCCAGTTAAGAAGAGAGCCAGGAGGGTACTTCCTTCTGCAGAGGCAAATGAAAATGCAGAGATCTTAAAGGTGAGGAGGGGACGAAGGTAAGGAACCCAAAACAAGATATTGTGTGTAGCACTGAGCATCAAAGCAAGGAAATGAGATGAACTGGAAATATTGGCCAAGCCCTGTAGTGTGGTCATGGTCCCAGGTTGAATTCCTGGGCAGCAGTCTCTGAGACACAAACCAGCATGCGGGACATTTTTGAGGGAGTGCTCTCCAGATCAACTCTGGAAGATGTGCGGGGATGCAGGGTGGGGCAAAGGCACCAGGTGTCAGCCAAGTCCTGGGGAGCTGGGATGGCCCTCAAGAGAAGTCCCAAGTCATGTTGCAATGCTGCTCAGTCACTGGAGATGAGCTACTCCTGAAA